>JAJJMC010025027.1:2294688-2308532 GCA_023531435.1 Papaver californicum | reverse complement strand
GCTTTTATCACTTTTAAGCTCATCTTTTCCACAATTGCTAGTTAATAAAAATACATACAAAAGAACAATATTAGTACAAAAATTGAGAACTAACACTATAAATATGAGATCAAATCAGACACAAAATGTATCTATTAAGTATCCCCAAACTTATATTTTGTTAGTCCTCGAGCAAATCTAATCTAGAAAATAATGAAAATCCTAACTCACTTTCGCAGGAATCGCGACTACACTTAGCATGTGCAATAAGCCTTTGAACCCCTAGGTGGCCCTAGTGGACGAGTTTTATCTCGTGAGGGTTTACAAGAGATATACCCATAAAACCTTTACTCCAAACTCTAGCTACTTGTGAACGATTGAGGGTAGACACTAAACATGCTATTTAGTTGGCAACAAAATTCTTTGGCTATGGGAGGAATTACCCTGTTTTGAGTCCAATTGTTGTACACGAGTTTTTACTCAAGCATACTAAAATTCATATATAAGAAAATAAAACACTACTCAGATAGTCGTACAATGGACCACAATACTCGAAATCTAACAAACAACTATCACATGAATATATCAAGAAGATGGATATGGAGATGATGAAGTTTTCACATGTTGACTAAGGTGAAAGGTATTTCCCATATCTGTCGAAAGGTCAGTGCCAAGATGAATCTTAATGGATTGAGATACGCTCCCACTGGTCTTTTTAATCCTTATACTAATATCGACTCAGCTGGTATATAGAAGGGCCCCAGCGGTCGATTTATTGAAGAAAAAAATAATATTTTTTTTGGGTCTAAATAATATATAATAATGGAGCTTGATCTCAATCACTCTATTTCATCCCAACACCGATAACAAGGCGATGCTGGTGCCCCACCAAATCACTCAGAGAAACACAAAAAGTTACAAAAATAAAAATAGAACGTGATATGATGATGATTCCGAGATATGGTGAGTAACACCTGAGCTATGTCCTTTTATGAATAGACCATTTAGTTGGGTCCCTCAATTCTTACAACCAAGAGTTTTGTTTCCATCTACTTAGAATGGTTAGTGTCATCCTAAATTGTTCACAAGTTTCTAGATTTTGGAGTTTTTGGTACAACTAAGATCTTAAATTTTTTCTCCCTTACCCCCAAACTTAAATTGAATATAGTCCTCGATATTCTAAAGATAATGAATAAAAGCATGAACAAAGAGAATTATCGAGCAAAGTATAATAGATAGGGAAAGATATTACCATCATTGTGTACCAAAAGCATATGGGTTTCCTCCCATAGAGCGTTAAGTTTAACGTCTTCAACCAAATTTGGTTACCTTGCAGATTAGTCTTGATAGTCAGGATCATTCAGTTTTGATTCTTCCAGTGCATGAGTGGTCAACTCCAAAAATATTTCAACCGTTGACCGTTAACTTTAAAAGTTTTTTCATTCTTCGGATTTTCAACTTCTACTGCTCCATTTGGAAAAACGATCTTGACATAGTATGGACCGGACCACTGGGATCTTAACTTACCAGGAAAGAGATGTAAACGAGAATTGTACAGGAGCTTCTTTTGACCAGGTTCAAATGACTTTCGAATAATCGATTTATCATGAAAGATTTTAGTTTTCTCCTTGTAAATTTTTATATTTTGGTAAGCATCATACAAATTTCTTCTAACTCATTTAGTTGAAGCCTACGGTTGTCACCAGCGGTTGGTAGGTCAAAGTTTAGCCGTTTGATTTCCGAATAAGCACGGTGTTCTAATTCTACAGGAAAATGGCAGGCTTTACCGAAGACAAGTCTATATGGAGACATCCCCAGATGATTCTTAAAAGCGGTTCGACAGGCCCACAAAGCTTCTATTCAGCGCAAAGACCGGTCTTTTCAAGTGGGGTTTACGGTCTTTTCCAAAATTTATCTGATTTGCTTATTAGACACTTCTACTTGGCAACAAGTCTGTGGGTGGTAAGGTGTAGAAACCTTATGAGTGATGGAGTATTTCTTCAAGAGAGATTCGAAGGAACAATTACAAAAATGGGAACCTCCATCACTGATAATTGTTCTAGGCATACCAAATCGAGAGAAAATGTTGTTTGTAATAAATTTGATCACAACGTGGCGATCATTTGTCTTGGTAGCTATAGCTTCAACCCACTTGGACACATAATCAACGGCTAGCAGAATAAAAAAATTGCCAAAAGAGTTAACAAATAGACCCATAAATCAATACCCCATACATCAAATATTTCTATTATCAAGATATGATTTAATGGCACACTAATACAAATTTGGGCTTATGTGACAGTTAAAAACTGTCACCAAAACATTTACGTGACAGTTTTAAAAAATTATTGCACTGTCATTAAAGGCTCTGTTACGAAAGGGTCTATAAGAAACTGTCACAGAATCATAACTATAAGTATTAGTTTTTTCATAAACCTGTCATTGTTGACAACATATAATAACATTTTCTAAATAAAACTGTCATGGTTAACTTAATTTATTTTACTAAGGTGACATTATCTCCCTAAAAACTGTCATGGTTAACTTAATTTCTTTTATTAAGGTGATAGTTTCTCCATGAAAACTGTCATTGAAACTTAATTTCTTTTTCTAAGGTGACAGTTTCTCCATAAAAACTGTCATTGAAAACTTAATTTCTTTTACTAAGGTGACAGTTTCACCATAAAAACTGTCATTGAAAACTTAATTTCTTTTACTAAGGTGACAGTTTCTCC
Source organism: Papaver californicum (assembly GCA_023531435.1). Taxonomy (NCBI): domain Eukaryota; kingdom Viridiplantae; phylum Streptophyta; class Magnoliopsida; order Ranunculales; family Papaveraceae; genus Papaver; species Papaver californicum. The sequence goes on along the minus strand of JAJJMC010025027.1, from coordinate 2,305,818 downwards.
ATAAAAAAAGTCATTGAAAACTTAATTTCTTTTACTAAGATGACAGTTTCTCCATAAAAACTGTCATTAAAAACTTATTTTTTTTTTACTAAGATGACAGTTCTCCATAAAAACTGTGATTAAAAACTTAACTTCTTAGATAAAACTGTCATAGAAGAGTCAACTTTGTAGAAGGCTAATTTGTAGCAAACTAGTTTCTGATACGACATATACTCAATTAATATCGAGATAATTCTGGAAAGATAATTTAGCTTTTATTAAAATTGTCATTAGATTACTCAATAAACTGTTTAACAGATAGCTAGTAGATTACTTAAACAAAATAAGTTAACTAGAAGTGAATGTACTACATAATTCAAAAGACTTGATACGAAAGTAATCTTAGTTCTAAATAAAAGAAATTAACACTGAAGTTGGAAATCACATCCATTTTCCGAAGTGTTGAACGAAATATACTCCTGCCAATTCATGTCCCCAATCTACTCCTACCACTTCATGTCACCAATAACGGAAGCATGTGGTTTACCCATTCTCTTCATACTTCCATGATTTCTCCTTCATTGTACTCGGACTTCCTCTGCAAAAAGAACACAAAGTAAGTACTGTTTGAGTTCACAAGAATATGCAGTTCTAACAAATAAACTCAAACTACATGATCAAAATGAACATCCCACAAGTTATTGATTCTAGTAAAGGGGTTTAGAAGTAATGTTATTTCCTAACAAAATGTCGAAATCACAGACATTCATGGTTAATTTCAAATTAGCATGAATCTGTTTAGTTAAAGAGAGACAAACATGGTGTTCTTGCAAGAATAGAACATTGCACACAGGACTATCACCTGCCAACAATTAAACACAACATTTCCGGCTTAACCATTTCTAAAGCATTACAGGTGCAAGCATTTCTTAACACAATTCAACTTAGTTCAAAAGCAGGTTCAAGGCCAAGTTTAAATACAGTCTTAACTCAAAGTTTAAGCACCCATTTCAATCATGGTTCAAAAGCAGACTCAAGAAGGTATTTCAATTTAGAATCCATGTACAAGTACATGTTTGAAGAAAAACAGCATGGCAGTCAGGTTCAAATAGGTAAATGTTGACAGGTTACAATTCTGAATCATTTTGACAAGCTCAACAAGGTTCATAAACAGAATAGTTCATAGTAAGTATCTTTCAATGGATTTTGTGTCATGCATGGAGTCAAAACAATGAAGTTAGTACAGAACTTTTCGAAATGGTTGTATAAAAGATGTCAGAGTCAGTTTTATAAACAGACCATAAGTATTTTCTGGAGTTGAGCATAAGACTAAGTTTAAGTTGGGAAAACAACCTGTGCCACTACAAACATTTTTAATCCTCACAAATCACTTATAACTTTCTACAAAAATGAAAACTGACCAATAAATCAACCACATCAATATTGCATTTGAGGTATAACAAACATATTAAGTTCTGGTAAAAGGCATTTTCATTTTTTCATTTGCAAAAACCCATTCATGTAAAGCCTTCAACAAACACACCAAAGTTCTAAAATCAACAACTAATTAAGAATATGAAAATCAGAAGGAAAAAAACTAACCCAAGTTAGTATAACCAACTAACTCTATAGGAAAGCACATTCATACCCCTAATCACTCAATTTGATGAAATCATACTCACTGAGAGGTAGCCATAGATGTCACTTGGTAATCCTCTTTCCAGTTTGTATTAATACATTTGATAGAAATGAGCCATCTACTTGGTATCATTGGTCGGTATAAGAGGTTCCACTAACAGCCATTCCTGGTTCGGCTCCGATAACGCAATTCCGGGAGGAGTCGATCTAAGGGAACTAGATCCCTTCGGACCTGGAGAAGGTGTGACGCTGGGTCGGGGTTTGGCGAACCAACTTCTCGCTCCTCTAGTGTTGATGAAGTCTCGGGCCCCTTTTTCGTTGCCTAGGTTAGACCTTTGGAATACCCCAGAAGGGGATTTCGCTCTACTCCCCCAATCTTCACTTTACGCCACGCCGACTCTCCGTCGTGGAACATTTCAAAGAAAAAAAAATTCCAGTCACTTTGCGGAAACATTAATCTAAGTGTCTAGGCTGTGTATTTAATTCAGCAAACCACACCAAGGGACTCATAGTTGCTTACTTACCTGTCTGACGTCTCTCCTCATGAGATCATCATCCCGCTCCTGAAAAAAACAAAGATGATAAGAACAAATATCAAGTATGCAAAGGTCATGAAGTCGGAAAACAAATCAGAAAAAAAAATCAGAGGCAAGGTGATCTAGCAAGTCAAAAAATAGCTGATGTATATGCTTAAGAACTTCGAGAACAGTTGCAAGTGCACCATCAGGCTCACTCTCATCCCACTTTAATTATGAGAGGGACCTGTTGTTCAAGTTAAACGACTGCCAACTTGAAGGAAAGTAATGATACCTATCCATGAGAATAAGGTTTTCTTTATGCTGGCGCCAGACCTAGAGTGATGGGCATATGCCAATGAGGAGTTAATAAAGAAGTGAAACCAGTCTATATTTCAATAAAGTAAACCAATAAAATTTAGCTATCAAGGAGGCATATTCTAAGGATTGATACTAGGAAATAACAGGAAAAAGCCAATTGGCTTAACAGAAGATGCCCACAAAAAAACAAAGGTAACATGCCATAATATACTTACATACTCCGTTTCGTCAAGGATAACTACAGCACTCTCTGCTCCCAGCACCACATCAAGACCTTTTTAATGTTTCTGGATGCAATCAGCTTGTGAAATAACTCTCGAGTCAAAGTAGATTTTTCCGACATCAAATTGTGAAATAATTCCAGTCACTTTGCGGGAACATTAATCTAAATTCTTATTTACTCCTTTATAAGTGCATACTTTCCCAGCATCTAAATTCATTTCCTTTTAGCAATCACAACCTTCTCTTTTACTATAACTAAGTGTCTAGGCTGTGTATTTAATTCAACAAACCACACCAAGGGACTCATAATTGCTTATTACCTGTCTGACGTCTCTCCTCATGAGATCATCATTCCGCTCCTAAAAAAACAAAGATGATAAGAAAAAATATCAAGTATGCAGAGGATATGAAGTCGGAAAACAAATCAGAAAAAAAAAATCATAGGCAAGGTGAGCTAGCAAGTCAAAAAACAGCTGATGTATATGCTTAAGAACTTCGAGAACAGTTGCAAGTGCACCATCAGGCTCACTCTCATCCCACTTTAATTCTGAGAGGGACCTTTTGTTCAAGTTAAACAACTGCCCGCTTGAAGAAAAGTAATGATACCTATCCATGAGAATAAGGTTTTCTTTATGCTGCCGCCAGACCTAGGTGATGGGCATATGCCAATGAGGAGTTAATAAAGAAGTGAAACCAGTCTAGCAACATTAGCTTGGGGTTTTTCCATAGCTGTCGAAAAATAAAACCAAGACAACAACCCCCACAAAATCTATTTGTTTAACCTATATGATACTTGGATTTTATGCCTTCAGATCATCTTGTCATCTGAAAGTTCAGCGGGTTAATTTTGCTACATTCGCAACACTCAGGGACATAAACCTCTAACTTAGTATGAAACCCAACTTTCTAAATCCCATTAAATCATCAGCATGAAAAAACAACCCCTTCTCGAAGACGCTTGGCTAAAACTTAAAACAAATTATGCCACAAACCAATTTGCCTCCGAAAATGGCAAACAAATTTTCCTCCGAAAATGGCAAACAAAACCTAATAAACTTGCTGTAGCAGATACATATTTAAATGAAATAACAGTAAAAACATAGTTCAAAGTTCAGATTTATAGCATTACATGTCTCCAACCAAACTACTTTCTTCCCTAGATGTTATTGTGAATCTAACCAGCTAGTCAATAAGGAACCCAGGATGCACATAATGAACACTATGTTAGCAACTTAACAATTCTACTAACTTAATGCAGGCACAAAGTTTTAAATAAACCAAGTAGTAATGTTTCTTGTGGACATATTTACATGATAATAACAGATTCAAAATAAAAATATTCGCAACCATCAATGTAAAAAAGGCATCTATATGATTCAAACACTTTGTTCCAGTTCCATTTGTTAAGAAAATGAAAGGTTGCAATGTCCTAACTTTCAGTCCTCAAATTAATGTATATATAGAAAGATTAGAGAAAATCAAGGTGTTTAACCAAATAAAAATGGATTTGTATAAACCTGAGTGGCTTCATTGGATGCTGTCCTAGTCCATAATGCAAGCTTGTCCTGCCTCGTTTGCACACTGGCAACAGCTCCACAGACTTTATCGCCCTTGTCAAATTGTTTTCCAAGCAGAGCCATCAACTACATAATCAATGACTTCTTATAGTCAAAACCTCATCTAAAAGAGTTTGATATAGCTTATACATGTGGCTGTCAAAGAGATAGAAAGCTTTGATGTTTACAGTTTCTAGACAAATGGAGTCGAGACTAGCCCTTTTGCATGATACAGACCACTTGCCACCGCTAGCACACTCTGGATCTTCCCACTTGGGTTCAAGGAAACCAGATAACCCTTTTTATAACTAACCAAATAACCATCTGTATAATTAACCAAATATGATTTTGCTTAATTGACTATGACTACACTACAAGACTGGGAATTGAGAATAACGACAGAGAAAGGTAAAATACCTAATTTTGACAAACAAAAAAACTATAACTGAAATCACTTACAGTGCTAAACGAGACAACAATTCAACAGCTAAAATAGTTCATAAAAAACACAATTATAACTAATTGCATAAATACAACAACATAAAATACATAATTAAGAATATCACAAGGTATACTCCACATGAATTAGCAAGTAATGAAACCTTTCACAGGAATCAATTACAAAACCCTCTAATAATGTTACCAAACAATAGAATGTTTGGATGACATACCACGGTATTTGATTCTCATTGATAAAAACCTAAAACAAAAACACTATTAAAACAAATATTAGATGTAAAAATTCTATGGACTGAACATGACCTATAAACTCAAAACTAAAGATTATACATGGCCTAAAACCGTCCAAATTCATAAAAATCTGTTGTAAAATTTACAGTGATACAATTCTACGTTAAATCCTAAACACAACCATCAGACTGGTTGTCACTATGCTTGTAGCACCAATAATCATTTAAGGATGCAATGGCTTCTTCATAGAAAATAAGGCAAAGACAGTTGACATATTTTCATTCAACACCAAAGATTCATACGATTCATCAAGCTAAGTTAACATAACAAACCAAGAACCATTTACATGAAAGATTTGTCACTGGGCTGGAAAAAAAAAAGAACAAGGATTGTATCTGACCCTATGCAAGTAAGAGTCTATCAAAGAAAAAAAAAGGACTAATTGCAACAGGTAGAAAGAAACTCTTAACTACATGCTTAAATTCTCGAGATAAGACTATAAAGGGCATAAACTTCTGAACAAAAAAGTGTGAAGCTAATATTCGGAAAAGAACATAGAATCTCCAGCTTTCTACTAGAATTCTCCTGTGTATAAAATCATATTTCTAGCACCAATAGCTTCATCAGAAGTTTTTAAAGTACTCGAAGATCAATTGGTATACATAGAAAACCACACAAAAATAGAGAGCAATATGAGAGAAAGAGAATCATTAAACACACAATTATCCATTTTATTCGTGTAATACAAAAAGAGTTGCAGAATTCAGGCAAATGATAATGGAAGCGAAGCCTGTAAAAACAATTGGAGCTTGGAAAACAGAAAAAACGATTGATGTCGTAATGGAAGGAGACTGAAAGAACCTTCTACCATTTCTAAAGCTCATGTATCCTCAAGCATCAACCATCTGAACTACCACCCACTGCAACCACATACATTTACTAAAATTGATGTACGCACAACCTTAAACCATTAACCAGTAAGGTTTTATACTACTTACTCAAAGATAAACACAATCGATCAAGCCTACCTCCTGATTTCTTTACGCAATGAGACAAAAAGATTTAATAATCAAAGTAAACTAAAATGGTTGCAAAACCCTTAATCCCTAACTACTCAGTGTTTTAAATTCAATTTATTATAAGAACATGAAACTGCTGTGACCTTGATATCCCTTTATCCGTTTTTTCTTTCAACCATTATTAAGGGAATAATGTACACTTACACATTCCAACATTATTCGTAAGATTATTATTTCAACAAGATTATTACTTCTCCAGAACGAAAATAGAATTACTTGATAAACTGAAGATTTTACCTGCAACTCCAGAAGGTTAACAATTAATACATCAATCCATACAAAACCAACCCCTTTATAGAGATACTACTGGAATCCAACCTACACCCATAGACTTGATAAACTGAAGATTTTAACTGAACATTCATAGACTTCACTTTTAACCTACACCGAGATCAGAAAACAAAAGTTAATCAAAAACCACAAACATAATCGAAGGTTGAGGAAAAATTGAAACATGGATTGATAATTTTATATAAATTAGCAACCTCGTCCGTATCGATTGTAACTCTTCCCTTGAGTAAATTAAAAACTGCAGTAGGTTAAAACAAGGTAGCAATTCACCCAAAATAAAAAAAAATGAAAAGGAAAAACCCATATTCAGGATTGTCCACAAGAAGAAGAGGAAAATCCAAAATTAGATCGCGGGACAACATATATATCAGAGGAAGTGGTTCATACCTAAAATCTCAAATTTTGATAACTGGAACCCCTAATTTGGTTTTTGATTTCCTTGACCAAACCCCATAATTTTCATGTTCTATAAAAACGCCATTTTTTAGTTCTGTGGAGGACGTGAAAGCGGTGGTTGGATTCAGCTGAAGAAGTTTGTAGAGGACGCGGTGGTTATATTCAGCAAAGAATAGTGGGGAAGAATGGGAGGAATAGTGGAGAAGAAGCCGGACTTCAGTTTACGCCTTTACATACTATATTGACACCTCATCTCTGCCTTTGGTATTAGTGGATCCTATGGTGGTAGTTAAAAGAACTTCTATATAGTAACCTTCCGCTTATATAACAGTTTTACATAAAATCTGTTACAATATCTTGCAAATAGTAACAGTTTATAACTGTTATCATTCATCATATTATTATAATAACATTTTTCTATAAAATCTGTTGTAAAACTGTCATGATTGTTTCCCACTATTAGTATGAGTTTTAGTAAGAAACTGTTACCTATATCTTATAACTTTTTCTATTGTGACAGTTCATTCGTGAACTGTCATGGTTTTGGATGTTGAACTGTCACGAAAGCCCATATTTGTACTAATGGCATCATAATACGATGGGTCAACTTTCCTAATTTCTGACATCTTTCAAAACTTTGACAAAATTTGTGGGCATCTTTGAATAAATACGGCCAATAGAAACCAGATTGCAAGACCTTAGCAGCTGTTTTCTTAGCACTAAAATGACCCCCACAAGCTCCAGAGTGACAGAAAGTGAGCACACTGGAGATTTCATTGTCAGGAATACAACGATGGATGATTTGATCTGGACAATATTTGAATAAGTATGGATCATCCCTGAATAAATGTTTGACCTCAGACAAGAACTTTACTTTATCTTGTTTCGACCAATGCTCAGGCATTTGACCAGTTACTAAATAATTAACAATGTCGGCAAAACCAGGGTAACTGAGAGATGGAAAGCAATTGTTCATCAGGGAATGTGTCAAGGACTGGTCTCTCATCATCTCTACACTCAACAAAGATACGAGATAAATGGTCGAGAACTACATTTTTTAGAACCCCTTTTATCACAAATATCTAGAGTAAATTCTTGTTACAATAAAGCCCATCTAATCAGTCGTGGCTTCGACTCCTTTTTAGACAGAAGATACTTGAGTGCGGCATGGTCAGAGTAAACTATAACCTTTGACCCAAGGAGGTATGATCTAAATTTATCAAGTGAAAACAAGAAGGCTAGCAATTCCTTCTCAGTGGTTGTGTAGTTTATTTGTGTATCGTTGAGGGTTTACTAGCATAATAAATCATAGAAGGTGCTTTATCATGTCTTTGGCCAAGGACAACACCGACCGTGTAATCGGACGCATCACACATGAGTTCAAATGGGATGTTCCAATCAGGTGGTCGGATTGTACGAGCAGAAGTTAACGAAGATTTAATCTTCTCGAAAGCTTCAATACAGGCTTCACCAAAAACAAAGGTAGTATCTTTAGTAAGTAGGTTCGACATAGGTAAAGCAATCTTGCTAAAGTCTTTGATGAAACGACGATAAAATCCTGCATGACCAAGGAAAGATCTAACTCATGTTACATTCTTAGGTAGCCTTAATTTTGAAATTAGGTCAACCTTGGATCTATCAACTTTTATTCCCTTAGCGAACACCACATGTCCTAATACTATTCCAGATTTAACCATGAAATGACATTTTTCCCAGTTAATGACTAAGTTCTTTTCTTTACAACGTTCTAGAACTAGTGTGAGGTGGTGCAAACATTCATCGAAAGAAGAACCAAAAACCGAAAAATCATCCATAAAGACCCCAAGAAACCATTGCACCATGTCCGAGAAGATACTTAGGCTGCAACGTTGGAATGTTATGGGTGCACTGCATAAACCAAAAGGCATACGCCTATAAGCAAAAGTACCAAATGAACATGTGAAAGTTGTTTTCTTCTGGTCTTCTGGAGCTATGAGGATTTGGTTATATCCAGAGTATCCATCTAGAAAACAGTAATGGCTATGACCGTCTAATCTTTCTAACATCTGGTCGATGAATGGTAGAGAAAAATAGTCTTTCCTAGTGACTGAGTTCAGGTTACGGTAGTCCATACAAACTCTCCACCCAGTAGTAACTCGGGTGGGGATCAATTCATTATTCTCATTCTCAACTACTGTAATCCCAAACTTCTTTGGGATAACTTGGACAGAGCTGACCCATTTACTATCAGAGATGGGGTATATGATGTATCTAACAACTTGAGCATCTCTGTGCGGATAATATATTTCATGTTGGGGTTCAATCGTCGCTGCATTTCTCTTGAGGTTTTGGCACCTTCTTCTAGGTAGATTCGATGCATAGAGTCAGCAGAACTAATACCTTTCAAATTTACTATAGTCCACCTAAGGGAAGTCTTGTTCTCTCGGAGAACACTAACTAGTTTACTTTCCTGATCAGGCTCTAAGTCAGAGGCAATTATGGAAGGAAGGGTATTCTCATTACCTAGAAATACATATTTCAAAGTATCTGGTAACAAATTTAATTCAAGGGTGGGAGCTTTAACTAAAGATAGGACGGGCTTATCTGTAGTGGGCGAAAGAGGTTCAGGTTTATGTTGTCGTTCCCCATAATCCAAAACTGGTGTAGATTCTAGCAACGCATTAACTTCTTCAAAATGACTATCATCATCGTAGTAGGCTCCAAAATGGGCCAAGCAGACCTCTAATGGACCATTAACACTATTGGTGCTAAAAGTGTTCTCAACTAGAGAATCAATCATGCAAACAGATTCATAGTGGTCATGGTCTGAAGGGGCTTGGAAAGCCTTAAAAACGTTCATCGAGACTTTTTGATTACCAATTTTTTTTCCACTTGACCGTTTTGACAATTGATTATTGCATTAGCAGTTGATAAGAACGGTCGACCTAGGATGATTGGATTATGGATTTCTTGGTCTGAGATAGGCTGAGTGTCTAGAATCACAAAGTCAACTGGATATATAAAATTTTCTACCTAAACCAAAACGTCTTCAATAATTCCACATGGAATCTTGATTAACCTATTAGCTAACTGAAGTTTAATCCTAGTTGGTTTCATCTCCCCTAGTCCAAGTTGTTCGTATACCGAGAAAGGTAAAAGATTTACACTATCCCGAAGATCTAAAAATGCATTTTCTATCCGTTGATTGCCTATAATACAAGTAACAGTGAGACATCCAGGGTCTTTAAATTTGACTGGATACTGTTGTGTAAGTAGGGAACTAACTTGTAGGGTCAAGAATGCCTTTTTCACGGACAGTCATGTCCCGTTTGACCGTACACATATCCTTTAGGAATTTGGCATAAATTGGCATATTATTAATTGCATCTAACAGGGGAAGGTTGGTCTTAACCTGCTTAAAGATGTCTAGGATTTCAGCATAAAAGCCAGGCTGTTTTTTGGCTAGCCTTTTGGAAAATTATGCGGGTGAAGTATACACTCTCTCAGGGATATTTTTATTATCTGTGCCCATATCTATCTCAGGCCCATTAGTATCACTAAGAGTTTTGTCGACTTCAGACTCTTTTTCAGCTTGATTACTACCCTTAGGTTGTTCTACTGTGTTTTCTACTGTTTTGCCACTCGTGAGGGTAATAACTACTTGAACGTGCTCAGTAGGACTACCTGACCCACTAACCTGGTGGACTCCTTTTGGATTCAGAGTCGGTTGACTAGAAAATTTCCCTTTGTCCCTATCATTTAGCCTATTTGGAAGTTGACTAATTTGAGTCTCTAAGTTACTGATGGCCCGGTCAGTATTTTGTTGGTAACATTGACTTATCAAGGATAAGTCATCGATCCTCTTTCGCTATAATGTAAAACTTTTGGGTGTGTCGAGCACGATCTAAGGCACTATTTCAATAAAGAGTTCCATAGCTTCCTCTAAATATGATACCTTTGAATCAACCGAGCTTGGTTCTTGGGCTTGAGTTAGGTTCTTAGGAAAACCTGGTGGTGGATTGCTAGAAGCATTGCGGTAACACCCGTAAATTTTGCATGACGCTTACTCATGGACGCGTCATGGCCTGGGTTGAAGCTTCATCCTAAGCTTATAAAGCTTACCCAAATATGCATTAGAGTGTGGATTCCTTGACCTTGAATTATAGTGTGAGGCCTTATTACGCGTGATGCAAATTCGAGGAGGCATGATAGTGCAAAGGTATTATTATACCGAGCTAAAGTTGTATACGAAGAATGCATTATCGTGCTAAGCACTATTATGCCGTGATGCATGACCCAATGCATCGCCTAGCCGAAGTTGCATAATTTGGAGCATCATAATGCTAAGGCACTATTATGCCGTGATGCATGATTCAATGCATCACCGAGCCGAAGTTGCATAAATTGGAGCATCATAGTGCTAAGGCACTATTATGCCGTGATGCATGACCGAATGCATCACCG
>JAJJMC010025027.1:2239607-2283488 GCA_023531435.1 Papaver californicum | reverse complement strand
CGTATCAAAGGATCGAAACGGGACAGATGTGAAAGACTGAGCAAATCTCTGCATGATTGACACCTAGGATCGGGAAAGTAACATCACACTGATCGAAACAGATAGCATTAAATGCATATGGAACGGGAAAGTAGGAGTAATGATGAGCATGGAGCGGGAAAGTAAGGCAATAATTACTTTTATCCTATGAGTAACACGTATGATCGGGACAAAACTGATTCTCAAAGAATGAAGAACACGTGTAAACCATACAACGTAGCGCACCAAAAAAGAAGGCATGACCTGTCAATCTTAAAACATCCCGATCCTAATATAATAAGGAGAACGATAGAGAGCATCGGGACAAAAAGGACCCACAAATAAATCTATAAATAGAAGGGAACATTCAACAAAGAGGAGCTCGGAAAATTAGAGAGAGAAAAAAAGGCTAAGGAAGATTTATAAAGGCAGAAGAAGAAAGACTATTAGGTATGTACTATAAATAATTAGATCAAAAAGATAGGGAGGAAGATTCATTTTTTACTTTTAAGAGATGATGAATTTAAGCTGAAGTTTTGATCAGATTTATGATCTGTAAATGATTGGATTGTTATAATGTCTATCAAATTATTGTTCTTAAATGATTTTGTGTATCAGTTCATTAGTTAAAGTATTATGTTTATTGTAATATCTTTAAATCATTGGTTGTTAATGTCAATGGGAAAATTGGCATAAACAATTTGGCGCTAGAAACATGGAGTGGGTTAAAGGATTTATCCTATCTGTTTTGAAAAACGGATTTTTCTTTTATGAATGTCACATAATTCTCTCTATTAAATTTAAAACGAAATTTTTTTTAAGTTTAAATGAGTCTGTTTAAATATTTGATCATAAAACGTATTTATAAAACAAAAATCACCATGAAGCTAGTTTCTGTCATTTTCTTTTTTTTTTTTAATCTGTTGAAAGATTATTCGGCTAACGTATTTATAGAGATTCGATGAAGAACATTGCATAGGTAACTATTCTTCTTAGAATAGCATATATATAAATAAATGCTGCTCAAAATAAACCTGTTCTCGAAATGCGTCTTTATCCTCAAGGAAAAGCTTGCAGTGCCAACCAGAGCCGAGTTAAGAGCTACTTCTACTAATTGCAAAGATCGAAATACATCTAGATACTGGAAGTAAGTTGCAACACGACGCTCACGATAGTAAAGGTGATGATCAAAAAATAAACGAGGGAGCAACTGATCCTCAAGACGCACCTCTTGCAAAAGACGATCAACGTCTATAAAACGAGAATAAGAAAAGTTATTCTCACGATCAAAATAATCAAACACAACACTCAGCACATTGGACATCTGAGTCAATCGAGTAATCTCCGCCGTCAAACGAACCCGCGCTATACGGTAAAAGGAAGATAATATGTACAAGCAAAAATCAGAAGGACAATGAAATATTAAGGATAACCTATGAGTCATTAACATCCCCACTTTGTTTTTTACCACCAGGAGGCGCTCGAGCTCCTTATGCGTGTCTGATGTCACACCAGCAGCGACTGCCGGAACCATGGTTAAGGAATACCCATGTAACTCGTGAGCCATTTAAAAGCAAAAGAAGAAGAAAAAGATGGGAGAGAGAAAGAAAAGAAAAAGGAAACGAAAGGATGGAAACAGATACTAAGGCAAAGATAAAAAGAACATTTCAATAGGAGCAAAACACCACACACAACTCAGGACACGTAATTCATAAGAAAAAAACTTTCAGCAAGGTCCCAAGACAGATATAACTATACGTCAAAAAAAAAAATTACATCCCAACTACGCGGAGAATTCGGAGTAGTTTAGCAGTACGAGGGATAGCTTGATCAAGTTGCCAACGCGCCTCATTAGCTTCCATAAGATTATGTTCAGAAGTATTCAGCTCATTATTAGCCAAGCTATATACACACAGTGACGCCTCATAAGCACTAGCAGCCAAATCATGAATGGTGAACGCCTGATTGATAAGAACCGCCTTATGCCATCGATCGGCCACTTCGTTGCGAGTGATGTACGCGACTTCTCATCATTCTTCAGCATCAAATCTAGCATCAACCAAGTGATCTAGTTTTTGTTCTAAATCGTAAATAAGAGTAGCTGTTACATGGTAGGCCATCAAGAAAGAGTAAACAAAATAAGAACAATACGAGCACTATTTATAAACAGACAACCACCACTAAAAGAATATCCTGAAATTCAGACGCCACTAATAAATAAACACACAAACCAAAATAAATATCAAAAGAAAACCTAAGACAGTTAAAGCGTCACAGTAAAAGTCATCAAAATCCGCAGCGAGTTTCAAAAAAAAGAGGAAAAAAGAAGGAAAAAATCAACCAAATCCAGGATAAGTACAAACATATTACACACACTCAATACCAAAGAGACCAAAAAAAATAGACTTAAACTTCCTTGAATGCGGCCAAATCCCGTTTTTTCTGCTCAAGTTCTTTACGCACTCGGGTCAGAGCAGTTTTGGCTTCACAAGCCTTCTGCGTAGCTGTTGAAACATCGGCGAGAAGTTTGTTCAATGATATCCTCCTCTCTTTATCTACTTTAGCTAAACCTTCCAAGCTTTGCTCTAATGCAGTGATCTGAGCCGGAAGAGTCAAACGCGGATCAAACTGGCTCTTCACCGTACCCAGCAACTGGGACAACTACGCTATAGGAAATCCAAGATCTATGCCATCTTGAATGAAAGACTCCCACTCCTTCAGCTTACCAGCATCTGGAGGAGCATCACAAGCTCGGGAAATCCCCTCTGCAGCTTCAAGCAAACCTTAATTCATAAAGACTAGAGTCTTCATATCCTTAATCATACCCTCGTTCACTATATGACCGCTTCTCTCGACAGTTGATCTATAAGTGGCGACCAAGTTCGAAGGGACCCAGAAGCCATGCACTAATCTGTGATTCTCATTTGCCCCGGCCTCATCGGTATTTACAACTGACGAGTAGAAAAAAGATGGATCTTCCAGTTTAGCCAATAGAACATCCGCGTCCAATTCTTCTTGAGTAGCCGTGATAGGATCATTCCCTACGAGTCGCGCGCATTTAGAATTGCTCGTGACGCTGGAAGCATTCTTTTTAAAGGCGGAATTGCTACCCCGCTTCTTCATGGTCTAAAAAAAGGGAAGAAGGGAACAATATATAATAATAATAATAAAAATAATAATGATTAACAACAAGGATGAAACGAAAATGAATAAAAACAACCTCAAAATTTTGGGGACTAGAGACTTGTATTGATCGGATGGAGGATAAAAAGAACCTGATGATGACTTTGAACCACCAGCAAAACCTAAAAAAAAGAGGGGGAAGCAAATAATAATAGATGATAATTAAAAAAAAAAAAACACAAAGCAAGTATACAATAACATAGCAAAACAAACGTATAAATAAAAAAAACAAAATAAATATGCCCCAACACCAGATCGAAAAGGACAAACACGAAATAAAGAAAGTGACACGTGTAAAGCAAAAAGGAGCAATAATTACCAGAAGGAGACATATTTTCTCCAGAAGGCACATGGGCTTGAGATACACTAGGATGAAAATAAGACGAACCACCTCGACTACATGAACCAAGCAAGATGGTAAACGTCTCCTGAGGCTGATTCTGAGAACGGGTAGTGGTAGCCACTAGAGGGCTAAGATAAAAAACATGTAAACGAGGGGAAACAACACCACCACCCTTAGAAAAATCAACACCCAAACTATGGATACGATCCACGAAAGAGGAAGAAGTAGGGCTAGCAACAAATCGAACTTTGTCCTGTAAAGGAGACAAGGGAGAAGCATCAACCAAAATAGACCAGGGAACGCGTGGAGTTGCTAAAATCCCCGCATCACGCTTAGTTTTTTTAGCTATGCGGCGAGGCGACAACTCGTGTTAAGGAATGTTAAGATATTCTTCCACCATAAAGGAGCGGGGCTTGTACCCAACAAAACCAACGAGGAGATCACCCTGATAACACACAATTAGAAAAAAAATGAGGAGGAGGGGGTCGTCCACACTTTTTTAAGGAGAAATATATATATTTATATATATACTTGGTTAGAAGAGCCCGGGGATGGTTCAAGAGCTTGGACCTTGGCCGACTTTTTCGTGGAGGAGGAGGAGGCATTTGTTCCTTTTTAACCCCCTTTCTCAACAACTCTTGGTCATCCGAGGGAGTCCAACTAGTAGTCAAGAGAGTCAAGGGACGACCTTTCGAACCAGGCGTAAGACCCAACCCAAGAGTTACCGATTCATCTAACTTAATACGACCCAACGCATGCATCAACTTAAGGTCATCCGAGGATAGCGTAGGTAGACGGTCTGGTTCACAAAGAAGAAAATTCAGAGCTTTCCTCCGGATTTTGGTTTGAAACGAATACAAATTGGGAGAGAAAAAAAGCCCCCATGTCGGAGAAGGCTGAAGGAAAGAAAAAAAATCGATCGATCTGCCAAACGCGTCTCCCTTTTGAACACAAAACGGTCGAAACTGACTATAATGTCAGCTTCCTCACTAGAATACGGATCCTGATAGAGAGACAGGACTCCTTGGTCGAACCCTAATTGGCGAGCCACGCTATCAAAATTGTAGGACATTGCTACAAACTTACCCAACTAAAAACCAGGGAGATAACCAGGCAGAACAACCATGACTGAGTCAAAATCATTACTCGCCAAAGACTGCTCAAAATTCAGGGTCACATCTGCAACCTCAGTAGTGAAATCATAAGGAAAGGAACCAGAACGACCGTCATGATAGGGAAAAGGCTTAAATTCCTTCGCCACATCCATGTAATTCTTAAGAGTATTTCTGGATTTTCTCTCATTCCCGCGCCACAGGGCCATGCATGGATAACAGTAAGAAGTTGGAACCATATCAAAGGAACCATCCTCTCTCTCAACCCTTTCCATACGATGGACGGATAAATCATTAGTTGGAGGAGCATACTTGGGAAAATGCTCCCAAGCCAAACTTGAAGGAAATTCGACGCAACGTAGGTTTCAACAATATGACGAGCATCCACCCTTTGAATATATTTACATAAGAGATCCAGTTGATGATACAAACCTCCTAAGAACATGGGCGCTAAAGGAAACGATACACCCCGTGACATCAATACATCCATCGCCACGAGCTTGTTCTTGAAGATGTCACGTGGGTTGTGCTCAAAAATATCATGACAAATCCAGTAAAGAAGAAATGTTGCTAGCTTATCACGAGTATTCCTTTCTTTTTGGACGGGAGAGTTAACATCCCCATTTACGGGACTTGGAGCCCAATACTTCACCCATAAAGAAAAAGAATCGTGTTTGTTCTTACTGACCTTGGTGTTGCGGTCAGAAGGGATCTCACTTCGAGTAGGTCGGCCGGATACAATATCAGAACCCTTCATAACATCGATCATCATCTTATCGCCAATAGGTCGAGCAATCGCCTTCCCACTTTCCATTGAAGAAGGGGTAACCTTGGATTTCCCCCTAGACGATTTCCCTGAATCAAAAATTTTCCCTTTTATAAGAAGGACATCTTTTTCCGGGGAATCATCCTTCTCCCCTTATCGAACTTCCCAAGATTTATAATAAGCACACAGAGCCTTGTCTGCATCATTCAGAGCATCAAATATAGCCGCCTCGTGTTACATATGAGACCCATAAATCGGCAATCCCATTAAATCCACAACGTCCTCCAACACCGGAGCTGCTTCACCCCAAGCAAAAAAAGAAAAGATGAACTCGAGAAATCCAACGCGAATAAAGTCTATCCATGTCACTCCTACATCTAACTATCACACGATGAAGAGACGCGTCTATAGCATCTTCTATCCCCAAAGAACGGATCGTGGTTAAGTGATCAGGGTTGTAACGGATGTAGGAAACCCAAGACTTCCATAGGGGAGAAGTTTCTGCGGAAAAGCGTTGATCTATAGTTGGGAGGTGATAATCCCCACGATGACTGGCCATGCGGGGATTTTTGTTGAAAGGGTGAAAAGGAAGAACGTCTTCTTCTGGATGCATGATCCACTTAGGGGATGCAAAAAAGTGTGTTACGTCCGGGTTGGTTAGACGAGAATCAAGATAATCATCATCCCCCGTAACTCGCGTACCATCTGAAAAGACTGGGGGATGCATAGCGGCTGCAAGATCTCGGATGCCAAGGATTTCCTAAGAGAATATAGTTGTCCATCATCCGGCAAAAGGAGAGACCCGCAATCAGATTGGACGCTAGACTCGGACTTTGCTTGAGACGCTATCTCTCCGGATTCTTCCTCTTCTTCCGCTGAGGAATGTCTGGGGGAATCGTCTGACATCAGAACAACAAAGTATAAATCCACAGTAAAAAAAATAAAATAGTAAAGAAGAGGTTGTAAATATATAGCAAAGACCTTACTCTAACTAAAGTAAGACGGTTACCTAAAGAAGGGTAACTGAAGAGATAATGGGGTATGTCACTAGCCAACCTGTGGACGAGATAGGAAGTACATGTTAAAAAGATAGTAAAAAAAAACTGTTTTGCAAGGTAGGGGTTTGACTATTGGGCTATCCAACAGTTAGCCCAACAGTCAGGGGGCTAATGTTAATACCTGTAAAATTACTGCCCATGGATAAGGGGAGTCATTCTTGCTAGATGGGCTTAAGATCATTACCACTTTCGGAATTTAGGGGTCAAGCCCAGACATTTAAGAAAATTCCTATAGAAATAGAAGGATATGAGAGAATAAGGAGAGAAGTTGGGGACAAGTAGGAAGAATGATAATTTAGGAATAATAAAGGATTAAAGGGAGATATGTGTCTAAGGAGAATTAAGGAGGAAAGTCTAAAAAAATAAAAAGAATAGTTCAAAGGAAGGATATCTTTTTTCTCCTTCTACCATAGAAGGAAAGGTGTAGTCCTTGCCGTGACTAGGATTGGTCTCCCCTTACTTATTTATCCTTAAACATTTGGCGACTACAGTGGGAGACTCGTCTCTAGTCCATCAAGATGCACTTAGGGAAAAATACTATAATTACGCCACCCAGCCAGCCGATTAACGACGAAGTAATAATAGAAGACGCGAGTGATGACGATGAACCAACAAGACAAGTCATCGTCAACACACCAACCGTACAAACGGCTCACGTGGAAAAGATCGAGACGTTAGTCAACAAAAATAAACAATCGCCAGTATAAGAAGCTCAATAAAAAAAAAACTCTAAAGGACATGCAAACCGAGATGGACGGGCACAATCAACGTCAACAGGAGCTCCGGAAGCTCATTAGTCAAGTGGAAGAAGAAGCGGCAACTTCGAGCAAAAAAACAGATGAATAGAGATCCTTCTGAGGGGCATCATAGGAGGGGATTAATAAATACCTGGAAGAGCATTACAAAGTAGTCAAAATGATAGTTACGATTCCATGAACACCCTATACTCGGTCGAGGTAGTCGAGTATCAGTATCCGGAAGAATATACGTCTCCCAAGTTCAAGACCTACGATGGACGGGGAAACGCTCGCGAACACCTTAGTCGATTCTTTTCAACGATGAATGTATATGCATCTGACAGAAAACTATTCTTTAGAGAGTTCCTTAAGTCTTTATCATACACAGCTTTCACCTGGTATGACAACCTGAAGCCCGGGAGTATAGAGTCGTGGTCAGCAATGAACACACTATTCTTAAGAAAATTTTATTCAACAAAGAAGAAAGTCACGATGATTGATCTCAGCAAGTGTAATCAGATAATGGGGAAAAAATCGGGAAATTCATCACATGGTTCTAGAACCTCTTTCTCGAGTCTCATGAAGACAACAAGGGGGAAATCCTAGGGGCAATCCTAGTGGAAATCTGTGTGCGTGGAATGACACATATGTTCAAATAGAATCTTGCAAACTTCAAGTTTTAGACGTTTGTAGAATTAGAAGAGGCGGCAGCCAGAATACCAGATTATGCGGACATGCTAAGCTAGGGAAATATGGAGCACGCGTGGCAGCATTTAGTCAATACCGCGTCGGTACCAGCATTCAACATTCGCACTTTAACCAACTCCGAAACGAGGAGGCCTCCGGTATTTCACCCCTATAACACGGGACGATGTAACAAAAAACCTAGGACGGATCTAAATCGATTACCACCCATAGCTTGTAGACGGGAACAGATCATTGGTCTACTCGAACAGTGGGTAGCAAATCAGGAAGTAACACTACTACCCTTAGTTGTGAATATAATTAAAGTTGACAAGAGCAATGCTAGATACTGCCATTACCATGACTAGTTGGATCACCCAACTCAAGAATTTTTCTCTCTTCGCGACATCTTTCAGTGAAAGAAAAACGTGGAAGAGATTGAAATGGGAAGCCAAGCAATCAACGAGAAGCCGCTTCCCCAACATCAGGTCATGATGCTATCATATAAACCACTGGAGGACATTTGAAGGCCCTGGAACCAACAAAGGAAGAGGCGTATGAAGCGGAGGAAGAGGTCCCGAGTTTCGACAATACTGAAAGCATAGCCAGCAAGTTCGCCAAGACGATTTTGGCTCAACAATTCTTCGACTCACTTGGATTCAACAAAAATCAGACCCCATAGGTAGCAAAGGCCATCGCAACGATAGCCGCTGGTAGGCCCTATAGACGAACACCAAAAGGAGCGATCACCTTCACGGACGAGGACATCTTCTACCCAGGGGAACATCTTCGACCACTTTACCTCACGATAACCATCAACAAGCAACAATTGAAGAGAGTGCTCATCGACAGAGGCGCATCTCTGAATCTGATATCACTTCATACATTAGAAATCTTAGGTGTACAGCGATCGGTCATTCGTATGCATGCTACCACAGTAAATAGATTCGGAGGGAATACTCAAACCGTTATAGGATTTGTCAGCCTAGTGATGAGGATCGGGCCAATAAAAGGCCTCACACCATTTTACGTGTTGGAAGATGATACGACTTTCCATGTATTGTTAGGACGAGGGTGGTTGCTCAAACATAAGGTCGTGGCGTCGACTTATCACCAGTGCATAAAGAAGAACATGAGAGGGAAACAATATCGGATCTTTGCATCCAATAACCCCTTCGGGCTGGAAGAACTGTACATGGAGGATGTTATTTTCTATGATACCCTAAAAGAGAAGGAAGAGGCACCGTAGGCCGTACTCGGACCTCCTCTCAAGGGAGAGACCCTTTACCTCCACACCACTTTCACAAGCTTGGATATAGGAGAGGTCTTGGCGTAATATAAGGGAAACGACAACCTATTACCCATCTATTACGTTACCCGGGTGTTGAAGGATGCCGAGTTGCGATACCCCAAAGTCGAACAAGCATGCTTAGCTCTGATATACATGACATAAAAGTTGAGGCCAAACCTGATGATGCATGAAACCATCGTCGTTGTAGCGGCGAACCCGATTGCGTATCTTGCGACAAAACCAATCCGGACGGGAAGGACTGCAAGATGGCTCCTACAGCTATCCGAGTTTGAACTCAAATATCAAAAGCCCATAGGCGTCCTAGGGCAGACGATTGCTGACCTTTTGGATGTTTTTCCCGGAAGCGACGACACGCCCACCCATGACGATGTTCTAGAGGAGGTAGTGGAAGCAGAAGGTGAAGCTTGGATTATTTCCTTCAACGGATCTTCATACTAGAAATTTGCGGAATCTGCATCGTGTTTAAAACACCCACCGGAGAGCTATTGTATTATGCTTTCAAGTTGGACTTCCACACAGCAATAACATGGCCGAGTATGAAGCACTGATACTGGGATTGAGGATGGATAAGAACTCGACCTTGGATATTTAGAAGTCATAGGAGATTCCAAGTTAATTATCAGCCAAGTAAAATGCGATTTTCAAGTAAAAGAGGCGCACTTAGCACCATACCGAGCGGAAGCACAAAACCTAATTGCTGAAATGGGATCAACTACTATTGAATACACAGTGAAAATTTCCAACAGGCACACAGGCGCATTATCTACGGTTGCGTCCAAGATCCAATTAAACGACAAGGAAGAAGGAACCGTAATAATAAAGCGAAGGGGGTTACCCAACACTTGGAGAGAAGAAGCGTCTTTTGAAGACGCAGATGATTGGCAAAAGATATACCTCGAGGATCTTGCAAGAACCAGCGAAGAGCATGTCATCCCGATAAAATTGCTAAAACAATTCAAAACGGTTCGAGGCGCGCTCTATCATAGAACGTAGGAGGGTCCTTGGCACGTTGCTTAAGCAAAAAAAAAACGGAGGAAACAATACAGAAAATGCACGAGAAGTCATGTGGGAAAACAAGTAGTGTCCGTCTATATCGATAACTACAAATACTAGGGGTGTATGACCAGCATGGCATACCAGGCGGCATCTATCTAGGACAATTGTAGAGACTTCCTAACACCGCCACAACCAGCCGAGGTATGCGTAGCTGAAGAACAAGATTGGAGACAACCACATATAGATTTTATTCAGCACGGAAAATTACCCGAGGAACGAAGGGGGGCACTCAAAATACAGAAAAAATCCAACAAAATTTTCATAAATGAAGGAACTTTGTATACAAGGAGTTATAATAACGCAATCTTAAGATGTCTATCAAAAGAAGAGGTTGTACAAGTCATGACCAAATCGCATGCCGTGAAACATCATAGGATGGGTAAGCTATTCTTACAAATCTATGAAGGAGGATTTCACTGGCCAATCATGGAAAATAATACTACAATGCATGTGAATAGGTGTCTAAGTTGTCAAACCCACAGGCCTCTAATCTATGAACCCCACTCCCAGCTACACAACATTGTCACACCTTGGTCGTTTCACAGTTGGGGTATGGACCTTATTGGACCGATAAACCCAAATTCCTCCAAACGACACAAATATATCATCACCGCAACCGAATATAATTCAAAATGGGTGGAGGCAATCCCTCTGAAAGATAATGCTGGAAAAACTATCGCCGCGTTCATCAAAGAGCATATAATATGTAGATTCGGAGCTCCAATGATCATCAGAGCAGACAATGCAAAGTCGCTCATCAACAAGGATGTTAATAACTTGTTGGAGCAATACAACACCCGACTCCATACATCCACGCTATATTATCCTCAAGGAAGTGGCCAGGCGGAAGCCACCAACAAGACATTGCTAAAAATCCTGAGCAGAACTATGCACGATCATCATAGGGAATACCATGAGCAGTTACCACTAGCATTATGAGCAAATCAGATTTCCAAGCGCAACTTGACAGGGGCGTCGCCCTACTCCTTAGTCTACGGGTAGGATGCCATTCTACCAACGGAAATTGCCATCCCTTCGGTGAGAGTTTCCATGGCAATCCTAACCATGCCATCCGAGGTCAGTCGCTTCGCCCATCAGGACACCATAAAAGAAAAAAAAACTCGTGTTGAACGTTTTTCCGAAGCGTATAGGAAGCGCGTCGCCAACCATTATAACCAGAAATTTAGAGAAAGAATCTTTAAGGTCGGCGACCTAGTGCTTAAAATCACATCACATGTACACCGGAATGCAAGTGCCGGGAAGTTTATATCCAACTGGGAGGGACCCTTCATAATTCAAAAAACCGATGTAAGCGGATATTATCACTTGAAGCGGATGGATGGATCCAAGATTAAGACACCTATCAATGGCAAGTGGATGAAAGGGTTTCATGCATGAGCAATACTATGGAAGAATGTTTTTGTTTTTGATCTTTAATAAAAGGAACTTTGTTTTATCTTATTTTCTTCTAAGGTCGAATACAATGGTCACAAGAGCGGCAGAGGGGAAAGTGCCCATGTTCAACCACTTAACTAAAATACTACATTGGTCACTAGAGCGGCAGAGGGCAAAGCGCCCTTATTCGACCACTCAACTAAAATATCACAATGGTCATAAGAGCAGCAGAGGGCAAAGCGCCCCTGTTTGACCATTCAACCAAATGGTCACAGGACCAGTAGAAGGAAAAACGCCGCTGATTCAACCACTCAGTTAAAATATCACAATGGTTACAAAAGAGGGAGAGGGCAAGGTGCCCTTGTTTGACCACTTGACCGCAAGAATGGCGGGGAACATGACATATTTTAAAAACACTCATACCAACGCGTCTTGTCGAAGAGGAGAGGAAACCTTGTGAGAATAGTACACATACAGACGAATCAGTAACACAGGAAAATGACAAAAGTAGTACAATATATTTAAAAAAAAAGAGAAATATACAACAAACATTCATATAACATTATGTCGAGTACAAAAAGCAAATAGAGAAATTCGTGCACGATTCAGATACATAGTCGCGTGAGCTGAATTTCGATCATCACGTTTCATTTCCTCACGAGCATTGACGAAGGACTCCAAAAGGGACGTATACGTGCTGTCTTTAGAACCTAAAGCATCATCCTAGAGATCCATGCTACACAAATACAATGACTGACTGGCAAAAAACACAATCGTAAGGGCCTCCACAAGGCGAGTGTACCCGCTCACGTCGGCCATAAAGATACCTCTTTTTAGATTACGAAGCTCCAACTTTAGAACGGATATAACTACCCGATCGGCCCGAGCAAAATGAGTATCAACCATACTTCAAAAAAAAATGGCCAAGATATATAATTTTATTTTTCATATATATAGAAAATTCGATGAAGAACATTACATAGGTAACTACTCTACTTAGAACATCAGATATATATATATACATATAAATGCTGCTCGAAATAAACCTGTTGTCAAAACGCCTCCTTATCCTCAAGGAATAGCTCGAAATAAACATGTTCTCAAAACGAGTCCTTATCCTCAAGGAAGAGCATGCAGCGCCTCCAGAGCCGAGTTAAGAGCTACTTCTACTACTTGCAAATATCAAAACACATCCAGGCACTGGAAGTAATTTGCAACACGACGCTCACGATAGTAACGGTGGTGATCAAAAATTAAAGGAGGGAGCAACTGACCTTCAAGAAGCGCCTCTTGTAAAAGACGATCTGCATCTTGTAAAAGACGAGAATTGGGAAAAGCTATTCTCACGAGCAAAATAATCAAACACAACACTCAGCACATTGGACAT
Source organism: Papaver californicum (assembly GCA_023531435.1). Taxonomy (NCBI): domain Eukaryota; kingdom Viridiplantae; phylum Streptophyta; class Magnoliopsida; order Ranunculales; family Papaveraceae; genus Papaver; species Papaver californicum. Next base: position 2,270,437 of record JAJJMC010025027.1, on the reverse strand, counting down.
CTGAGTCAATCGAGTGATCTCCGCCGTCAAACAAACTCGCGCCATACGGTAAAAGGAAGATAATATGTACAAGCGAAAATCAGAAGGACAATGAATTATTAAGGATAAAATTAGCCAAACAAGGAAAGAAATATATAATAGACAAAAGGGCAGTTACACATCTAATACCATATTTAAGGAACATTAAAATGAACATTGAAGATACCAAAAAGCATTAATAACATTATGGGGAACCTCAAAAGGAGCATTAGACTAATTGTCCTGAATAACGATCACCCTGCGATAAGCCTCTATCTCTCGATCCAAATCCCTCATCAGAAGAAAAACTTCGTAGTACATCTGAGTGGCTAAATAACATCACATGACCGCTTCATTGTGTGACCGCTAGACATCACAAAGAACCCGATCAGTGACATTGGCACTACGAGCTATCACAAGGGTCTCGTCCTATTCCCTAAATGCAGCTCGCATGATAACACGACGACTCATCTGATGTGTCGTCAACATCCATACTTCATCTTTTAATACCAAAAGTCACGTTAACTCATCTCGTTTATCAAGCGGTGTCACGAAGGAAGGCACGACAGCCATAGTCAAAGCATATCCATGAAGTTGATGAAACATGATCAAGAGAGAGGATAAAAGGGTAGAAATGTATAAGGAAATAAGAAAAACAGAGAAAGATTTAAATAGAAGAAGCAACGAACATTTATTATCCCACGGTTAACAAAAGACAGTTACAAAAAAGAAATGCATCTAGGACATACAAATCCCCATGAAATACACGATAAAAATCACTAACATAAATTAATCGTATGACTCTTCCAGCATGGCACGACAAATTTCTATCTCCCGATCTAAATCTCTTATCATAAACACAACCTCTTGATACTGGGAATTGGCAGCACACCACCTCACATGAGCTTCATGAGCCTGTCGAGCAAGTTCAAACGTTTCATGCTGATCTCCCCAGGCTGCATTCATGGTATCCCGATAAGCTAACCTACGAGTCATTAAAATCCCCACTTCGTCGTTACCACCAGGAGGCGCTCGATATCGTTATACGTGTCTAAGGTCACGACAGCAGCGGCTACCGGAACCATGGTTAAGGAATACCCATGTAACTCTTGAGCAATTTCAAAAAAAAAAAAGATGTGAGAGAGAAAGAAAAGAAAAAGAAAATGAAAGGATGGAAACAGATACTAAGGCAAAGATAAAAAGAACATTTAAATAAGAACAAAACACCACACATAATTCAGGACATGTAATCCAGGAGAAAAGAACTTTCAGAAAGGTCCAAGACAGATATAACTATACGTAAAAAAAAACACATCCCAACAACGCGGAAAATTCGGAGTAGTTTAGCAGTACGAGGAATATCTTGATCAAGTTGCCAATGTGCCTCATTAACTTCCATAAGATTATGTTCAACAATATTCAGCTCATCATTATCCAAGACGTATACACACAGTGACCTTGGTATTGCGATTAGAAGGGGTCTCACTTCGAGTAGGTCGGCCGGATACAGCATCAGAACCCTTCATGGCATCGGCCATCATCTTCCCGCTAATAGGTCGGGAAGCCGCCTTCCCGCTTGCCGCTGAAATAGGGGTAACCTTGGACTTCCCCCTAGACGATTTCCCCGAATCAACAATTTTTCCTTTTATAAGAGGGACATCTTTTTCCGTGGAATCATCCTTCTTCCCCGATTGGACTTCCCGATATTTACCTTTGCAACCCATACAATAAGCACACAGAGCCTTTTTGCATTATTCATAGCATCAAAGATAACCACCGCGTGATATAGATGAGACCCATGAATCGGCAATCCCATTAAAGCCACAACGTCCTCCAATACAGGAGCCGCCTCACCCCAAGCAAAAAATAAAGTATGAACTCGAGAAATCCAACACGAATAAAGTCTAGCCATGTCACTCCTACATCTAACTATCACACGATGAAGAGACGCGTCTATACCATATTCTATCAGAGAGAATGGATCGTGGCTAAGTGATCAGGGTTGGAACGGATGTAGGCAACCCAAGACTTCCATGGGGGAGAAGTTTCAGTGGAAGAACGATGATCTGTTGTTGGGAGGTGATAATCCCCACGATGAATAGCCATGCGCGGAATTTTGTTGAAAGAATGAAGAGGAAGAACGTCTTCTTCTGGATGCATGAGCCACTTAGGGAACGTAAAAAAATGTATTACATCCGGGTTGGTTAGACGAGAATCGAGATAATCATCAGTCGGCGTAACTCACATACCATCTGAAAAGACTGGGGGATGCATATCGGTTGCAAGATCTCGGCTTCCAAGGATTTCCTCAAGAGAATATAGTTGGCCATCAGCCGGAAAAGGGAGAGACCCGCCATTTGGCAGCTAGACTCGGAATCTGCTTGGGACTCTATCTCTCCGACTTCTTCCTCTTCTTCCGTTGAGGAATGTCTGGGGGAATCGTCTGACATCGGAACAACAAAATATAAATCCACAGTAAAAAAAAATGAAATAGTAAAGACGAGGTTGTAAATATATAGCAGAGACCTTACTCTAACTAAAGTAAGACGGTTACCTAGAGAAGGGTAACTGAAGAGATAATAGGGTATGTCACTAGCCAACCGGTGGACGAGATGAGGAAGCACAAGTTAAAAAGGTAGTAAAAATAAAAACTGCTTTGCAAGGTAGGGGTTTGACTATTGGGTTATCCAACAGTTAGCCCAACAGTCATGGTGCTAATGTTAATACCTGGAAAATTACTACCCATGGATAAGGGGAGTAATTCTTGCTAGATGGGCTTAAGCTCATTAGCACTTTAGGAATTTAGGGGTCAAGCCTAGACATTTAAGAATATGCCTATAGAAATACAAATATAGGAGAGGAATAAGGAGAGAAGTTGTGGACAAGATGTAAAAATGGTAATTTAGTAATAATAAAGGATTAAAGGGAGATAGGTGTCTAAGGAGAATTAAGGAAGAAATTCTATAAAAAGAAAAGGAATAGTACAAAAAAAGGATTTTTTTTTCTCTTTCTACCACAGAAGGAAAGGTGTAGTCCTTGTTGTGACTAGGATTCATCTCCCCTTTATTTATTTACTATAAAATATTTTGAAATGAAAAAAAATATTATGTGTGATATATTAGAAAAAAAGTTAGATAAAAAAAGGTATTAAAATAATCTATCTTTAAGTGATAAAGTTTCTAGAAGGTGAGCAGTATATTTAAAATGTGATAAGGGTATTTATAAAAAGTTAAAATCTAGGGATATATAATTAATATAACCTTCTTTTTTTTAATTCAAAAGATCGAAATAAAGGGTTGATGTGATTGTACAAAATTGACAAAATACATTTTACTTTGGCTTAGTGCAAGCAATGATTGGCAACTGAAATAACATAAATGGAGAAATCTATATATCTTAGACGGAAAAGTGTGCACGAGAAGAGTAATGGGATATGAAAAGCATGATTGAGATTGAACACACTATTCATGAAACGCGAGTGTCTCTAATTACAGGTAAATGAAAGCAAGTACATGCCAGATATCCACATTTTGAGATTTGATAGATAAAAAGAGAGAAGGAGTGCCCATTTCTTCTTTTCTGCGTTATTTTCATTCTCAATCAATATAGTCATCATACGGGTAGTTGAAACTTAGAAAGGAAATAAAACCACCCTAGTTCTTAAGAATCTTAACCCTTTTAAGACCCACCATGCAAACGATCAATCACTACTTAACTCGAACTTGACTAGAGCAATAACACATAGAAAGTGCATGATGCGAAACTTCTTTTGTCTTTGGGTGAATTCAGCCACGGCTCATGGACTTGAACTATCCACCGAAAGAATCAACAACCTTAATACTCAATACCATCCCATATTCTAGAATAAAACTAGCACCGGTGAAGTTTACCCTTTACCCCATTGGCTGGTGAGCGTAATCGTGCTCTCTCATTGATTTAGAGCGAAATCATTCGTGTCTGTTGGATGAAATTTGGTGTTATATGGTGCCTTGATGGGGGAATTTGTGGTGCATATTTGGTGTGTCACTGTTACCTACCCTGAGGACGACTTTTATATATTTCGTTATCTATCCGTTGGATGGTCGATATTTGAATTTGGACGACTGTAAATTTTATTCGTATGTTTACACCGAGTTTACACAATTTTTTAAAATCTCACACCGTTAAATTTTTAGATACATACGAAATATTGATCTTATGGATTAGTTTTAAAAATAGTATGTTTATTTTTATTTAGATAATGTACAAAAATTTGCAAAAAATACTATACTCATCCAATGCTAAAAACTACAATTTGCCTGAATTTTTGGAATCGTATTTTTCTAATAAAATTAACAAAAATATCCTTTGTTTATTTTAAACATGGAATCCTATGTCTGTCCAACAAAATAATAAAAAATATTTACATAATTATTTGTAGTTAATTTTGTAATCAGTATATTGTTTAGGGATGCTTTGAAGGTTTATTTGGAATGAGAATTCAAAAAATTTGGATTGCATGGAAATTAAATATTGACAATCTTGCTCTAGAATAAAACTAGTTGTGGTAAAATGATTTTTTTATTCTCATTCATCTCTTTTTTTTTTCATCTCAAAGCCCTATTTTTCTCCCACCCCTTGCATTTCTCTGCTTCGATCACTGGAGTTGTTTTTATTTTTCTGATTTTGGGTTTGATATTCACCATATTCTCCTTCTCAGCCTTTTTCTCTTACAAAATTAAATTATTTATTTTGTTTTATTTTACAAATTATCCTTCAGTTTAGATTCATCTGTGGGGCATTTCAGATCCGTTCGTAACAATCATGATGTATAAGTTATAGGTAAAACCATTTAGTTTATGTCATTAGTTTGTTTTGAGTGTATATCTTGATTGTGTATTCTGATATCTGATTGTTTGAAGAAGGTACTACTACTGATAATCTCTTCTCTCTTTTTGATAAGTACGGGACCAATATTTTTCATACCATGAGATCATTGAAGGTTAAATCTTAAAACCATAGCTTTAATTTGTGTTATTTTTGAATTTTTTTCATATCTGTCTTTGTGACTCTCTTTTTTCTTATTTCTGATTTGGTTATTCAATCTTGTTTTTAATTGATTAATTTCGATGATTTTTGTATTACATAAACCAATTGCACCAAAGAAAGGACCAACCAATATATCATGAATACATAATCAATACCAGAAGAAATTGAGATCGTAGTTGAAGAGGTTTATTTGGTTTGGTGACAATCTCAGTGAATTTCCACTACAAATTCCACTGCTGGTGCTGGTGGTGGTGAAACCATTCAAAAAGACTTCGAACTATTTATGAAAAACTTTCCTGCGAAGGATTCACATCAGATCAAATTGAACTCTCCCTCTTTAATACCCATGTAAATTTTCACATTCCCTCTTTATTTAGGTTTTAAGTTGCTATTACATCAGTTTCAATTTTGGGTTTAAACCTTCATTTAGGGTTTTTGATTATATAAGATGGAGATACATTTGAGGATGCACTTGATTGGATTTGCTTAGATCTTCTGGGTAATGAGTTTTTTTAAGTATAAGGCAAATTATGATTTAACTACGTCTTATTTCCCATGTTTGTTATGATTGGCTTTGCTTTATTTTTTATATTATCTTCGCAAAATTATATTTTGGAATCGTAAAATATACCCAAGTAGGCGAATTCAAATGTGACCTTTGGTCTGTGGAGCAGACACATGAATTTATCTTATGATTAATTTATTTAAGAAAAGAAAAAAGAAAAATGATTGTCAATTTTTGCTTTCTAATTTAGGAAATTGAGAAATTTCATTTTACAGGTACGTGGGTTCATTTGTGTGGTGTGCTACTTAGGGTTGTAGTTGATATTGGGAGTGTTAAGATTTCAACATGTTTCCGAAGAGTGATTCCCTTTCTACTCATGGGAATTGGATGATGTAGTTGAATGTGCAGTCACAGTAGCATTTGTTGAGCGATTATGAATCAGATGATGCAGGTGATTATGACTATGAACGTACTAATATGACAAATGGAAGTTATGCTGAGATGTGTATCCCTTCTAAACTGTCTGAACAGATTATATTATTTAGAATTAAAATTGGGAAGATATGCAGGGAAATTCCCGTGAAGGAGACACATCTGGTTGTTCGCTCAAAGGTAAACAATGAATGTACTGCCTTAGAATAATAAGTAGCATGTTTTCCCTACCCTTTCCAAAGGGCTTTATCGTAACCTTAGGTAGTATAGTGTAAGCAAGGGAACTTCACTTTAAGATTCATGATTTGCAAAATTTCATGCACATACACAAAAGTTATTTTAATGAGAAAATAGAGGTAACAGAGCCCAGATACATATAAAAGATTGTTCAAGAAGGATTTCTATAAAGCACTTGACCATTATGTACATTGAAGGCTACTGTTTTGTATTTTTAACTACCAATTGATACTTATTTGGTCCAGGTTAGGAGGATCTGTGAGCATTATATCTGGTTTTAGGGATGATTGAGTTCATTCGTCTAATAAATCTAGAGTAATTGATGATCCAATGGATGGAATTTCAATTAGAACTAAAGGGAACGTTGATGACAAGACTTTGGATTTACCACAACTGTCTCAAGATGATTGGATCCTTCAGTACATGGAACAACATGAAGAGGAAGAGGTACTTACTTGAGATTGATGAAATTATTATTATTATTATCTCAATATAAGTTCTGTAGGAAATAGGCATTAAACACTCTGAGAACAATAAGTATTATAGAACAACAACAGAAGAATTAAACAGCCTTTGCATGGTGTGGAAACCAGAAAAAAAAAAGATCTAAATTTTGTGTTTTCCGAATATCTTTGTCATATCTATCGGTTAAAAATTTATTGAATTTCTTTTACAGTAGTTTTCGTTGGTATTATGATCTCAACTTAGTGACCCTTAAAATCAGTTTCTTCCCTTACCTGTGAGAGATGAATAAGATGCAACGTAATAAGGTCATTTTTGAAGGATTTGCCAGGAGCTAGAGTGTAATTTTTTGTTGTACATTAAGAATATTCAGGCTAAGCCTTTTATATTTCATAAAGATGATTGGTTAGACTCCGTATAATTGATTTACATTTTCTTTTACATTTTGGAAATCATTTAAGATAATAATTGATTTTCATTTTTTTATTCGATAATTTAAACTAATAAATAAAGAACATAAAAAAGCAACTAGATGCACGAGAATGGTGATGCAAAAGATATTGAAGCTTTCAAGATTTGAACCTCTTTGTCAGGGTGATTCAAAGTTGGTGTTTTCAGATGTAGGAGATAATAAATAAAAGCATGATTCAATTTTTTCAAAAGGTGCAAATCTCTAAAGCTTCAATATCTACAATTGGTCTTTTTTTATGCAGGAGGTAATAAATGATGATTATAATAAGCCAAAATCCCTAAAATAGGATTTCAATGAGTAGGCTTACAAGACTGTCAAAAGTGTCCTTATGCAAATCAATGAGCATAACTTTTCAGATGTCATAGTGTTCCAGAATTGTGTAACTTCAGATTGAGTAGAAACCCGACAATGAAGGAAATAGTTTCATTCATTTTGAGGCAATGGAAAAGCTCGCGGATAATGCAGCAGAACTTTAAGAACCATTCGTAAACATGTGTATTGAGCGAGAATCCATTCATAAACTTATCCTAACTAAAAAATATACATCGATGCATAAACTTAATTTACATTATGAACTTTATCATCTAGGGAAAGGTTCTAGATTTGGTTTGTAAAAATACAAAATAATAATCATCATTCATTTTCTAACATAAGAGTTTTTATTTTGCTTTGGTTTTTACCTGATAAACTAACATAAAAGTTTCCATTTTTCAGAATGTTCAATTTCACGTAAAATCATGGTTACCTGCACGATCGATTGTTATGAAATGCCTTGCTGTAAGACACGTAGTTGACCCCAATGGAGAAATAATGACGCTGAAAAATTTATGCCCGGTAGTTTTTCTTCCTCTTCCTCTACCACAAATTTGTTGTAATCATCTATGCTAGCATTAATCTGTGTTTTAAGTTGGTCCATTCGGAGTTCGATTACAAAGTCTTTTATGCTTATTGAAATATTTACAGTTACTCCCATCCTTGTTTTGATGCAATACTGTAACTTTCACTCGCCGTTTTGGCTTTACAGATTTACTATAAGCAAGTTGTGAAGTTGTTAAATACATAACTCGATTCGGTGAAATTGAATGACAACATAGTCAATTTAAGGTATATTAATTATTATCATTACTTTCTCATTCCTTCTATTACCACCAGTATGTAAGATATACATGTCGTATCACTTACAGTAGGTCTCATTGCTTAGTGTATAGTTAAGCCATTGTTTAAATACTATTTTATGGCCTAAGAAATTTTAGTGTCTTTTTTATTTTGGATGTACTGGTTGATTGGTAGTACTATCATAGTAGTTCATCCTCCTAACCGAGGGTTCATAACATTATTAATTTTATTTCCTATTTTTGTTTAACAGTGGAAGCTTCATCTGTTTGAACTCGAAGAGGAAAAGAAGAATGATTCACTACTCAAATATGTTTTTTATCAGGTATAAAGTTCATCTCATGGTACCTCTAATCTGCGAACTCTGGTCTTTAACCATGGAAAAGTATATGTGGCGCTCTCAAGATGCACCACAACCATAAAATCAAGCTGCTAATGCCAGAGAACAACGAGAGCAATGAGACATATAATATCGTTTATCCGTAAATTCTTTTGTAGAAGATATCTGCTATTTTTTTTTCCTTTCAGTAAACAAACTTCTGTGCAGTCATTAATAAGTTAGCTCTGGTCAATTCTTTTATTGATTGTTTGTTTTAGTTTTAACTTATTTTTCTTTATCAAATCTTCATTTTACTTACTCTATTTTATCAAAAATTTATATTTTCCAACATCACTGCCGGAAATCAATTTAAATTAAAGGTGGTCTATTTTTCCCTTTCTCTAGAAACCTGTTGTTGGTGAACATTGCAGAGTTGGGGAAATAACGGGTACACCATTGTTCAGGGACGACAATATTGTGAATCTTCCTCATTTCATTGAGACGCTTGGATTAATGTGTCATATTTTCTCTTGATCGAAATTGCAGGAGGTAGCCGACTGCACACGAGAATCTTAGCAAATATTCTTTTATTGGGATTGTGTGGTACTGGTTCACTGTAGTTGGGTATAAAATAACAACTTAGTTACCAGTTCACTGCTAGTAACATTTGGGAGTTAAGTTCCAAAGATAACAAATACCAGATTCACTTTGCTTGCACTTACAGGTAACCAGGTGTAAGGAATAAGAAATAACCAGTCCCATGTATTTCATTCTTAAAATATGCATCTTAATTAGGTTATGAATGATATTTAACAAAAACATAAGGAAATATATTTCTTGGAAATTTAATTTAAATTTGAATACATAAATACGATCCGATGATCACATAACCATATATAAGCACCAACAATTGTAGACAAAAATCAAAATAACCACAACACAAATTCAAAGTTTAGGATTGGTTTTTCACATTGTATGTACCAATTCTTCTACGAATAACATTTAAACGTTTTATGTGAAGGAAACTTTTAATTATAACGTGAAGAAAAATCGGACGAAGCTGACCTATTCAGGGCGGCTAAAGTTATCATATGGGATGAGGTCCCGATACAACATCGACACTACGCAGAAACGATAGACAGATGTTTAAGAGACATCAGATCATACCAAAGACCGTTCGGAGGTATAAAAATTATCTTAGGCGGAGACTTCAGACAGACGCATGCAGAATTAAACCTAATATAAATCATGCATAATAAATTATGGAACGCCTAATGAGACATAACGAAAAAAAGGTAAAAAATTCATACCTCACATAAAATAGTACCGTGTTTCCATTTTATCCTTCAAGTTGCCTATATTCATCCTACGAGAACCGTGTCTCATGTGTTAACCCTGAATAAAACTAAAATAAGAAAGCTATATCTTAATTATTCCCACTATAACCAAAATATTAAGGTAACATATATAATTATACAAACTGTGGTGGTGGGGTTTTAGATATTAATGTGATTCCTTTTTATCATTCTCTTAGGCTTAGTCTTATCATCCTCTAAGATTCAACTTTCATAGTTGGACACGTCAGGTTGAAAGAACATCCCAGTGCTATCGTGATTCAAGATGGAATCAACATAGAGCCATATGATTTGGCGCTGAAATACTGGAACCATTAGATTTTAAAGTTTAAAGAAGATCTGATGGATGAGATGTAAACCGCCAAATGGTTTGGCACAAAAAACATAACTGTTAGATTTTAATTTCTAACATATAATCTGATGGATAAGATTGAAAGCGTCAAATGCTTTGGCACGAAAAGTGAAATTTACAGTGCCAAACCATTTAGCGCCACAGAGTTGATTCCATTTTGCATCCAAGCAAACCCTTCAACGCAATCTGGAATCAGACCCTTTGGCCACGGTTTTTGCTGTGAAAATTGAATCTTGGATGATGATAAGACTAAGTCTTAAAGTCAAATATCAATTTTGTTACTGCCGAAATTGTACTTGAAATCAAGGAGTGGGAATAGAAAGATAATTCATTTTTATGAAACCATAAACGAGGGACTATACACCTTTGTTTCCATTAATGATGCTCAAAAACTTTGGAGTATTTGAGTTTCGTTAAGTTTCTTTGTGTTTCACTGATTTGTGTTAGACTAATTTAAAAACATTAGTATTAAATAGACAAGAACAAGAAAAAATTCAAACATAACAAACTACCAGGATTACCAGCATTGCGTCCTCTCTAAAAAATGGTTAATCATATCAGAGAGATCGATGAGGAGGGTTTCATATTATCTTCAAGAAGAAGATGGAGGATTAAGAAGATGGACAACATTTGGGGTAGAGAAATCAGGGTCATTGATATAAAGGAATATCTTGGAGTAGAAAATTCTGTCTCAGTAAAGCGCAAGAGAATTGGTGGTTCTTTGGGAAAGAAGGGCACAAACAACATCATTCATCTCGCAATCTGGTCAGGGAGAAGAAAAAGAAGTTTCTGCTGGATGACTCTTAAGGGTGGTGAGTGGCATCAGCAAGTGTTCATGGATGAGGTTGAAGGTCGCTGTGGTAAGCTAGGCGTAAGAAAGCTCAATTTCCATGAAGAATGGTTGTCTGTTCTTAGAAGCAAGAATGAGTTTGGTGAATTTATTAGAGTGCAGGTATCCCATAACAATGAGTTCCTGTCATCTCTATTTTTTCCAGCCGGCCTCAAAGGGGAAGGCTGGAGGAAATCTGGCAAGCTATTGAATGAAATTATGGCTGATATCTCGGACAGGAAAATAGTAAAAGAAATTCCTTGGGGTGCTTTTATAAAGAAAGATATGAATTCTGGAAGTCAGATTGATCATTGTCTTCAGGCCAAGACTCCCAAAAATGCTGGCACTCCCAATCAAGATTTGCTTTCTCTGTGGCAGAGAACTATGATAATAGAAATTTTCTCTAAGGACTTTCATTGGAAGGATGTGGGAGCCTGGATGATGACAAAGTTTGAATGGAATATTGGATTCGATTTGCAGCCGATTGACAGTCACAGGGAAGTTTTCACCATTAAAACCCATAACGAATTTTCAAGAATCAGAAGCATCATAAGTTGGCAGGAAGGAGAAACAAAGACCAATATTTATCCCTGGTTTACTGGTGTTAACAGAATCCACAAACCAAGCTCTCTGGAAACTAAACCCCTCTGGATTGGAGTTAAGGGTATCCCCTATGATCACTGGTACTTCTTTTCATTCAAGTCTATTGGAGATTCTTTTGGGGGGTTAGTTGAAGTTAGCCCGGAGACAGCTCTAGCTTCTGACCTGTCGCAAATCCGATTGAAAATCAGAGGACCGGTTAGTATTGGCATCTGGTGCCAAGAAATTGAATTGAAGAATCACAAAATTTGGTGTCAAATCAGACTGATATGGGAAGCTTGGAACCATCTAAATCGCAGTTTCTTCCAATATCCATTGAAGGATCTCGTCTGCTTCAAAGACTCAGGCGGGAATGGCGCCGGAAGAGGGATTTTCTCGTCGGTGTTGAGGAAGAAGACAGGACGCGTGCTTCTATGAGATTGGAGAATAATAAATTATCTCTGATTGGACAGCCATCTGTTTTAAATGGCAGAAGGGGAGTGGGTGTCTCTGATAACAGATGGATTAGCGTGTGGCCGAGTCAACTTGGCAGAGCTCCTGTGGATACAATTGGCATATCCAATCAAATCCTGCCACCCTCTCTTCCTGCTACGGATATGGTACGAAGTACTTTTAACTTTAATTCAAATTTGAAATCGGTTCCAGAAATCAAAGAAAACGAGCCGCACGTGCGAGGAGAAGAGATGCTAGCTGATCCTAAGCTATTTTTGGTGGGCCAAGTTTTATCTTCTCATTCGAAATCTGTGGGTTGTGAAGAAGAGATCAAATCAAGTCCACCAGTTGTAGTTGTCCCTTCAGGCCTGGACTACTCTGCTGCCCCCCAGGCCTTATCGTGGATGTCTCTTCGAACCCAACTCTTGCGGGCCTGTCCATAGGAAGTAAAGTATCTTCTTCGGACCCACTGAGCAATGCTTCCTTGAGAAAGCTAAAAACCAAACTTTCCAAGGAAGTTCATTCTAAACATGTTGTATCCAACTCTTCACATGATGAGGTTTCAAGCAAAAGAATCAATTGTGCTATGGAGAAAGACTCCAACTCCGAGCATGGTTGTGTTGGTCGTAATATTTCGTCCGAAGAGCTCAAGGACCCCTCTCGTGGAAGCATGATGTCGGCGCCGCATTCATCCGATGGAATTGAAAATTCTTGTCGCTTTGTGGGTGTAAACTTGGAGATGGCCAATGTAATTCACGAGAAATTCAAACTTCTATTCGATAAGCTCAAGAAAGCCGGTAATTTTTCGGGAATTGAATTTTCTAATAAAGAAATCAATTTTGTGTCGAATTCTATTATTTCTCATGTGCATGCCTTTAAAGATGACTTGGACACGGGAGATAGTTCTACCAACTAGTGCTTAAGTAGTGCGGATCCTTGTGGGTATTTTTGGTGTGATGTTTAAGTTAATCTCTCGGAATGTTAACGGGCTCGGAGCCCCGGATAAACGTTCTAAACTAAAAAAGCTTGTGATGATATGGAAATCTTCTATTCTTATGATTCAAGAAACTAAACTAAGCTATTGTAGTGATTCTATTGTGCGGCAATGTTGGGGCTATTGCCCGTGCAAATAGGTGGCTTTACATTCTCTTGGAAGATCGGGAGGAATATTGTTGATTTGGAATTCGGATTTGATTGAAGTGGAAAACTCTCTTGAAGGCAATTACTTTATTAGTATTCAATGTCGTAATGTGAAAGATAACTTTCGTTGGGCTCTTATCGGGGTTTATGGTCCTTGCAATGCGTGAGAAAAGAAAAAATTTCGGATGGAGCTCGCTACTTTGTAAGGATATCGGGATGGACTTCCTCTTTTTTTTTTGGGGTGACTTCAATGAGACTAGATTTTTGGAGGAACGTAGAAGTTGTCAAAGAATCTCATCATCTATGAAACGTTTCAAGGACCTTTGTAATGATCTTGATATCGTGGACTTACCTCTTTCCGGTGCAAAGTACACTTGGGGTAGACCGCCTAACAAGATAAGCAAGTTAGATTGCTTTCTTTTTTCTTCGGATTTGGAAGATCATTATTCAAATCTTGCTTTCAAACGCCTTGCAAGACCCTTCTCGGACCACTTTCCTATCGAGTTGGCCGATTCGGAACCGGATTGGGGCGCTTGTCCATTCCGGTTTCAATTAGCTTGGCTCGAGGGCACTAACCTTATCCCCCTTTTGAAAGATTGGTGGGAATCTTTTTTCTTTTGTAGGTACGACCGGTGAATGTTTTGTAAAAAAGCTAAACGCTCTAAATGAGAAGTTGAAAGTGTGGAATAAAGAAGTATTTGGATGTCTTGGTAGGGCTTTGGATTTGGCGCTCGATGAGCTCAAAGAGTTAGATGACCTTGAAGATAATAGGGGTCTCACCATAGAAGAAGAAGACTCGCTTGTGACGGCTAAAGTTAATTTTGATATGGCTCATCGTCGGTAAAGTATTTTGTTGAGACAAATATCTAGAATTAGATATTTAAGAGACGGAGACCGGAACACAAGCTATTTTCACCGTGTGATAAAGGGTCATAGATCTCGAAATAACATCAACAACTTGAGAATCAATGGGCTCTGGACCGGAAGTAAGGAGGAAATCAAATTGGGAATTGTTAACCACTTTGAATCCTCTTTCAAGGAAACCTCTTACAATAGGACGAGGATCAAAAATATGTTCCTAAAGCGGATTGATGAGAATGCTCGCATATGGTTAGAGATACCGTTTTGTGAAGAGGAAGTGAAGAATGCTATTAAAGGGTTGGGAATTGATCGCGCGTCGGGTCCGGACGGCTTCCCCATGAAGTTTTTTATTGTTTGTTGGGAATTCACTAAAGAAGATTTGATGAAGATTTTTGAGGAATTTCATAGTCGCAATATTCTTCATTCGTCTTTGAAAAATAATTTCATTGCTCTTATTCCAAAGAAATCGATTGTAGAAGAAGTGAAGGATTTCCGACCTATTAGCCTCGTGGGGAGTGTATACAAAATTATTTCAAAAGTCTTGGCGGAGCGTCTAAAGGTATTCCTCCCTTCTCTTTCTTCTTCTCAATCAAGCTTTATCAAGGGAAGAATAATTCTTGATGGAGTCTTAATAGCAAATGAACGTGTGGATTCTAGAATTAGGCTTAATATTCCGGGGTTGGTTTGCAAGCTTGATTTTGAGAAAGCTTTTGATAACGTAAATTGGAATTTTTTAAATGAAGTTCTTTACAAAATGGGGTTTGGAGGTGTTTGAAGAGCTTGGATTAGAAATTGTCTAACCTTCGCTAAGTTCTCGGTTCTTGTTAATGGATCACCCAATGGTTATTTTGGTAATGAAAAGGGGCTTCGCCAAGGAGATCCTCTATCTCCCTTTCTTTTTACAATTGTTGGGGAAGTGCTTAGTTGTATGTTGAGCAAAGCGTCCCCCTTGACCAACCGAGGATGTGTAAGCGGTGTAACAACTCCGCACCAATTATGGGTGTCCAGCTATCTCTTAGATGCTTTTTTTACTTGTGCCCCGTCGATAAATCCTCAAGAATATGATCAAATTGTGGGGTTCTCGGACAAGGAGGGGGGAATAAAAATAAATCATTTGCAATTCGCCGATGATACTATTATTTTCCTAGATGCCAAGGATGAGCAAGTCGATTCCCTTCGTTACCTCCTCCTTTGCTTTGAACTAACTTCAGGTTTGAAGATTAATTTCTCCAAGAGTAGTTTGTATGGAATAGCGATTGATGAGGGAGCCGAAAATTACGCGAATATGTTGGGGTGCAAATATGCAAATTTTCCTAGTATCTACCTTGGTCTTCCATTGGGAGATAAGGCTTGTGGCTCGCAAAAGTAGGAAAAAATTCTTGAAGTTTGTGCGAAAAGAATCAATTCTTGGAACGGAAAAACCATGGTAAGGGGAGGTAAATTAACTCTCATTAAAAGTGTCCTAGCAAGTTTACCTATTTATTATCTCTCCTTATTTCTTGCTCCTTGTTCCATTACTAAGAAGCTTGATAAAATTGTGAGGAAATTCTTGTGGGAATATGGTGAAAGTAACAAAATAATTCATAATGTTAGTTGGAAATTAGTTGCAAAACCAAAGATCAAAGGGGGTCTCGGCATAAGAAGAGTTAAGCTTGTTAATTCGGCCTTATTAAAAAAGTGGTGGTGGCGTTTCGGAGAAGAGAAAGAAGCTTTATGGAGGAAGATCATAGTGGAAAAGTTTGGAGAAACCTCAACCGGTTGGGAAACTCTCCAACCAAAAGGATCTAAAGGAGGTAGTATATGGTTCAATATTTATAAAGAGCTCAATGATTTTAAAAATGATATTAGATTCAAAATTGGTGAGGGAAAGGAAACTAGATTTTGGGAAGACTATTGGTTTGGCGAAGGAAGGTTATGCGACATGTTTCCTCTAGCTTATGAAGCCTCAAAGACCAAGGATTTTGTGGTGGTGAGTATGTATAAATTTGTAGGTGATAGCATTCGATGGAAGTTCATGTCTCGAAGAAGATACTCGCGTTACATTTCTCGCGAGGTTTCAACCATTTCCAATCTTCTCACTTCCGTATCTATTCAAGAAGGTGCCTCGGATAGTCGTATTTGGGTTGGAAATAAGCATGGTCATTATTCGGTCAAGGATGGCATTAAAAGGGAAGAAGATCAAGATGATACAAATTACTCTACCGAGATTGTATGGAGTCGGGACTACCCTTGCAAAATCAACTTCTTTCTTTGGTTACTATCCCACGATAGGATTTTGACCAAGGACAAACTAATAAGAAGGGGGATGGAAGTTTCTAGTATATGTTGTTTTTGCGAGGTAGACGATGAAACTAATCTTCACTTATTCTATGATTGTTGGAGGATACGAAGAATTTGAGACTACTTTGTAGAAGGATCGGGGAGGAATTGGAATTTTTCTTCTAACATCACTCTCAATGTAAAGTCTTGGAGTACTAATTGGGGAGATGAAAGGCTCGATAGAATTTGGAGAAACATTCCGGTTTCAATTTGGCGGTGTGTTTGGAAGGAGAGGAACGCAAGGGTTTTCAAAAATAAGAAGAAGCCTTTGGGAAGCATCATTAGAAACATTAAACTTCAAGCCTTATTTTGGGCCGAAGCAAAGACAAGAATGCTAGGCCTAACGGCTAATGTGGCAATAGCATTATGGAATTCTTTATTTCGTCCTCCTTAGCTAATTAGTTAGGCGCTAGTCGTTAGTCGCTTGTTGTGTTTCCTTCTTGTTGTCTTTCCTTTTTTTTTTTGGTTCCCGGTTGTTTTCATTGGATTGAGAAACCCCCTTAAATACCTCCTCTTTAATAAATTTTCTCTTGATCGATTAAAAAAAATAAAAGAACTACCAAGCTTGCCAAATAAATAAAGTTTCATGGCTTGAAGCAAAGTAATAGTCTAAAAGTTTATACATTACACACTAGGAATTCCGTGTCTCTTAACAGTTTATACTTTACACACAAAAAGATTAATATTGATCTAAAAAAATTTAATCTTAGCAGTTAAACGGAATATAAATTATGCCAATCAGGTTATGGAACACCTAATGAACCATAGCAAACAGAGATTAAAAAGTTTATACCTGACACAAATAATGTCGTTTTTAATCCAAAATAGTAACGTGTTGCAGTTTCATCATACAGGTGGCCTACGTTCATCCCAAATTGTACCATGTTTCATATGTTAACACTGTATGAAAGAGGGATATGATCCTAATCAACAAAATTTTATGACCCATAATCTTTCAGCCAAGTAATCTTATGGGCAAACACGTAACCTTTGCGAAATAAGCATAAGAAATTGTCCGGAAATAGAGTCACATTACTTGGCAATATCGGATGTGGTTTAAATAATTGAATATATGTATTAAAGAGACGGAGACATTAGATATATTGTGGTTCCTATATAAAACAAAATAGGAATATTAGGATAATGAGTTTATTGGATATTAGCTTCTACCAACTATTAAAAATAGGAGAAGTCCATCCCCAGAAATTTTTACTTTTATAAGTTGTACATGTTATACAAATATAGGTATTGAGAGTCACATTACTAAATCAACTAAATCAACTATTTCATGGAATAGTTAGAACAATGTGCAGCCTTAGAAGCTAATATTGAAACCATAAACCTTAGAAGCTAATATTCAACTATTTCACTGTATGTTCTCTTTGTCCCAAATTTTTCATAACACAATGAGTTTATTGGTTGTAATTCCCTTAATACCTATATATCCAGGGAAGTTTCTATGAAATAGAGTCACATTACTTGGCAATGGCTTTCAATCAAAATAAACAATATAAATTTCTCTAGGTGTCCGGCAATTTATAATGCCGTGATCATTAAAGTAAGCCAGGGTTTTTAGAAAAGACAATTGGGCTGATTGATTTGTGGTTTTAGATCTGGCATTAAAACAAACGGGAACAAGGCATATTCATAAAAAGGGTAAAACGAAATATAACTTAAAACCAGGTTCCGAGTGTAAGGATTGCAGTGAGGAGATCTCCATATCTGGAAATTGTTCTCTTATTCCATTTGCGGTGCGAGTTGTTAATCCAACATTTTGTTGGTTATCCTGTGAAGATTTAGAAACTGTAATAAATACCAGTCTCCTCTTTTGGTATTGTTTATGTATCGCAACTTATAATCACCGAAATAAGGAAAATGAAATAATTGGGTTTGTAACCTGTTATCATTTTCGAATTACGATTTCTCTAAAGGCGGGAAAACAAGGACCTGTTTGAACGAGACAACATAGCTAAAATTTAACTACATGTTTCTTATTTTTGAAACAGGTGGGAACCGACCCCAGGGAGATAGGGGACTTGCCGCCTACACTAAAAAGATGTGGGGATCTTAAAAAATTGATATCTGAAGTGTGTCTCGGAATAGAGGAAATGAAAATACTATCCCCGGAATATATGACGGAGAGAACAACTCTATCCTCCAGGAACGAAGACATTGCAAAAATAAATGCAAGAATTTTATAGATGTACCGGGGAAAAGAACACATTTATCTAGCGACACACAAGGAGGCTGAAACTGAACAGAACGGGGCAATTGGTTTTAGTGGATGTCCTTCGGAATCACTTAATTCATTAAATCCATCGTGTCTACCACCGTTTAAGTTGGATCTAAAAGTTGGGTGCCCAATTAGAATTCTGCGGAATATAGCTCCAGGAGAAGGGCTATGCAACGGAATAAGACCGAGAGTTGAGATGTGTTTACCCCATGTAATAAAAGCCACGGTATTGACAGGAGACAAATGAGGCAATTTGGTTTTCATCCCGAGGATATAGCAAACTTCGTCTTCATCAGATATCCCGGTTAGAATGATAAGAAGGCAATTCTCGGTAGGATTAGCGTACACGATGACGATAAACAAGTTTCAGGGACAGTCCGTGAAGTTCGTAGGAATAGATTTAAGGACCCCAATTTTCATCCATGGACAGCTATACATGGGGTTGTTTAGATGCACAACTGTAAAAAAGGCTAAGGTTATTGGTGCTAGGATATGACTAAGGAACATCTACGATAAATATGGTTTGTCTGGAAGTTCTACTATAAATTACTATGGGTTTTTTAATTTAGATAAAAGACTTTTTTTTTATAAATATTTGGATTAAACAGGGTTTTGGAAACTTCAAAAATAAAGGTCAAACGGTTTTAATTGACATGACTGAATGCGAAGATTACCTTATTACGACTTTGTCATGGCCTGACATAACTCAAAAGTGTCAGATGGTCGAACAAAAAAATTAAGATAATAACATATTATTGTACGACGCTTATCATTTCGTTATTATTTTTTATAAGATGGATTTCTATCAAACTGACTTACAAGCGCAAATAGATTAAGAAAAAATCTTCATTCAAATCAATTATTTTAAATGATCGTTTTTACGTAGATATAAGTAAAAAAACAGTAGAAACTAAAATAAACAGCGTAGATGTAAAACATAAAAGATTATCCATTAAATGAGTGGGGAGAAAAATTATAAAAACGACGTTTTCAAAGGATCATCTTTCTGTCTAACTAGTTAGACCTCAAATTAGTTCTTACTATACAAATCAGTAGTTTTGAAACATCACACGTGCTATTTCGCCACCTATTGGTGTTGTGTTTATGTTTTTTCTAATGCTCAAGCCACCAGCCGAAGGTTTATTTGTTAAATTTAAAATGGATTTCTTACTTAAAGTTAATCTTGTTACTTAATATATCTTAAAGGGACCTAGGGTCACTAGTCTACACTTGGGGTGGAAAAATAGAGCCATCCATTTTCACTTCTTAGTGAATGAGAAAACTTTGGTTTGTCCCATATTGGGCAATCCAATGAGGAAGTTTATCCTCATTACCACAAACGTTCTATATAAGGTAAAAGAACTAGTGGATTGGATATGGACTTAGGAAATGGACTAGTGGGAAAATGCACACATGTGCGGTGCTTCGCACCGAAGCACCGCGGGACGCGGGCTTGCGGAGCTTGCGTGTGCTTTTGCGTGTGATTTGGCGCGACCCTTGGCGCGACCATTGGCGTGAGCTTTGCGTGTGCCTGCGAGTGCGTACGTGTACCCATCAAAGATCCAACGGTTTATATTTTAATTCTATACATTAAATACTTTACCGTTTTGTATTTATAAAATTAAATCAGGTTTAATAAACAAAATCTTTTAATTAAATATCTCGAATTTAATATGTTTAATTAAATGAATTTTGACCATTTGAAAAATTCAACAGTCTTCTTCTTCTTTAAAAGAAAAATAAAAATCAGATTTTTACTTACCCCAGTCGCAGCCACTGAGCTGACGACTTTTCCCCTCTTCTTGCTTTGTATGCGCACTAGTTTTATTTTCATCTTCTTCTACTGTTAAGTTCACAAGGGCCAACGAGTCTTGCTAACTGGGTTGGTCTCAGGTGGTTTTATACTGGATTCGATTTGTCATCTCTAAAGGTATAGCAACACTTTTCCAAAGGTGTACCTGACAAATATCGAGTTAAGGGCAGTCTGTTGAACAGTCGACTCCATCTCTCTGTGCTTGTGTGATTGTCTGAAGTGTGTTATCTGTTCTAACCCTTAACTCTTTTCAAGTTTCTGTTTGGTTTGCTTACTTTTACAGGAATATTCTCCAACATTCTTTACTCGATATTTTGCTTAATTTCAAAATTTTACTTCTGTAACAATGGTGAAGACTGATGTTGACAGACCTCAGAAGTTTTCTGGAAAGGACTTCAAGAGATGGCAGTCAAAAATGTTATTTTTCCTGAGTTTCCACATGCTAGATGAAATGGTTCTGAAGCCATTTGACGAGTCTCTGAATGAACCTGAAAAATTACAGGATTTAGAAAGTTGGAAGAGAAGTAATTATATGGCCAAAAATCATATCTTAAACTGCCTAGAAGATGCTTTATATGATTTTTACAATGCTAAGGATAATTTCAATGCTTACAACTTATGGACTGCACTACAAGATAAATATGAAGCAGAAACAGCAGGAAGTAAAAAATTCTTGGTTGCACGTTTTCTGGAATATAAAATGATGAATGATAAATCAGTGGTTGATCAGTTTCTGGAGTTGCAAAAAATTATTAATGAAATAATTGCTGAAGGAATGGTTATTGACGAAACATTTCAAGTTTCTGATGTTATTGAAAAATTGCCAAATTCCTGGGCTGAATACAAGAGAAGACTAAGGCATGAAACTGGTGAAATTTCCATGGTAGAATTGAGCAAGAAAATCCAAGTTGAAGAATTGCTGTGTTCAAAGGACAAGAATGTTTCTTCTGCAAGAGACATGTCAAACAAAGCTCATGTTATCGAACACAAATTTGCTAATCTAAGTCTGGACCACAACAAGCGCAAGCCTGGCCTGCAAAGAAAAGGTACCTTTCAAAAACCAAAATCTGCTATTGGTAAAATTAAGGGAGCATGTTATGTTTGTGGTGTGTCTGGCCATATGGAAATTCATTGTAGAAAACGCAAAGATGCAAATTTTAAGAAAACAAATGTAAATTTAGTTGAAAGTAGTAAAAATGAGTTTTCTGGCACGGTGTCTGAGATTAACTTAGTTACCAATGTGAGAGACTGGTGGGTAGACTATGGAGCTACCAAACATGTCTGCGGAAGTAAAAACATGTTCACCTCCTATCAGACGGTAGGAGAAGGAGAAAAACTCTATATGGGTAATTTATCTGCAGCACAGGTTGCAGGAAAAGGAAAAGTTTGGCTGAAGCTCTCCTCTGGGAAAATCCTCATATTGAATGAAGTTTTACATGTACCAGACATCTGCAAGAATCTCGTTTCAAGTGGTGTGCTAGATGACAAGGGCTTTAAGATTGTATTTGAGTCTGGGAAAGTGATTATCACTAAGGGAAAGGATTTTGTGGGAAAGGGCTATAAGGCTGAAGGCCTATACAAATTATCTGTAACCTCTGTTGAAGTTAATAAAATTGATTCTTCTTATGTTGTTGTCTCATTGAATATCTGGCATGGTAGACTTGGTCATGTAAATTATAAATCAATGAACAAATTGGCAAACTCTGGATGCATTCCAAAATTAAATTTGGAATATGAACATAAATGTGAAGTTTGTGTAGAATCAAAATATGCAAAGCCCTTTAAGAAAAATGTCCACAGAAATTCTAATCCTTAGAGTTAATTCACTCAGACTTAGTTGATATGAAATCAATCCAAACCAGAGGTGGTAAAAAATGGTTTGTCACTTTCATAGATGATTGTACTAGATAATGTCATATTTACTTGCTTAAAGGAAAAGATGATACTTTAGAAGCATTTAAATTATATAAATTAGAAGTAGAAAACCAATTGAACACCACAATTAAAACCATTAGATCTGACCGTGGGGGTGAATATGTAATCCCTATAGGAGACTTTTGTTCACAACATGGCATTATTCATGAGGTAACTCCTCCTTATTCACCACAATCTAATGGAGTGCCTGAACGAAAAAACCGAACCCTTAAGGAGATGATGAATGCCATGTTAATTAGTTCAGGAATACCGGCGAACTTGTGGGGGGAGGCCGTCCTCTCAGCTTGCTATATCCTGAACAGAGTGCCCCTTAAAGGATCAGTCAAATCACCGTATGAATTATGGAAAGGCAAACAACCCTCTTATGGATACCTCAAAGTGTGGGGGTGCTTAGCCAAGGTCTCTATTCCTCCACCTAAGAGGACTAAAATAGGACCTAAAACAGTTGATTGTGTCTTCATAGGATATCCCGAACACACCATTGCTTATAGGTTTATGGTTGTGAGTTCTGAAAACTCAAAAATTGGTGTGAACACCATTATGGAATCTAGGGATGCTATATTTTTTGAAAATGTGTTTCCGTTGAAATCTGAATCTCGCATGATATGTGATGATCCCCTAGATGTCCCTTCTTCTAGCCATATTTTACCGATAGAAGAAGATGAATCTGTTTATGAACCTAGAAGAGGCAAAAGACTTAGAATAGAAAAATCTTTTGGGCCAGACTTCATAACCTGTTTAGTTGAAACTGATCCACAAACCTATAAAGAGGCCATGACTTCGTCTGAAGCTCCATGGTGGAAAGAATCCACGATTAGTGAGATGGATTCTATTGTTCAGAATGAAACCTGGGAGATAGTAGATTTACCTCCAGGGTGCAAACCCATAGGCTGTAAATGGATCTTCAAGAGAAAACGTAAGGTAGATGGAACTGTGGAAAAGTATAAAGCTAGACTAGTAGCTAAGGGCTATAAACAAATAGAAGGCATAGATTTCTTTGACACTTATTCACCTATCACTAGAATTACTTCCATTAGGATGCTAATTGCAATCGCTGCAATTCATAACCTAGAAATACATCAAATGGATGTAAAAAATACGTTCCTAAATGGTGAATTAGATGAAGAAATTTATATGGATCAACCCGAAGGCTTTGTAGTGAAGGGTTATGAAAACAAAGTGTGTAAACTTAATAAGTCTTTATATGGCTTGAAACAAGCACCGAAACAATGACATGAAAAATTTGATCATGTAATGTTCTCTAGTGGATTTAAAATAAATGAAGCTGATAAATGTGTGTACAATAAATCTAAAAATGATGCATGTGTGATTGTATGCTTGTATGTTGATGATATGCTTATACTAGGCACAACCTTAGAAATCATTAATTCCACTAAGAACATGTTGAGTGAGAACTTTGACATGGAAGACTTAGGTCCTCCTGATGTAATCCTAGGGATGAAAATTAGAAAGGAGTCTAATGGATTCAGTCTTAGTCAATCTCATTATGTTGAATCAGTTCTTAAGAAATTTAACCAGTTTGATAGTAAACCTGCAAGTACTCCATTTGACCCTTCTTGCAAACTCAAGAAAAACAAAGGCAATGGAGTCTCGCAACTTGAATATTCACGAGTCATAGGAAGTCTGATGTATTTAATGAACTGCACAAGACCAGACATTGCCTATGCTGTGAGTAGACTAAGTAGGTATACCTGTAATCCAGGACATGAGCATTGGGATGCACTTTTCAGAGTGTTGAGTTATCTTAAATACACTTTAAACTACCGTTTGAGTTATGAAAGACACCCTACTGTTCTTGAAGGATACTGTGATGCAAACTGGATAGCAGACTCATAGGAGTCTAAGTCTACGAGTGGATACGTATTCACTCTAGGATGTGGATCAGTGTCTTGGAAGAGTTCCAAACAGACCTGTATCGCTCGATCCACTATGGAATCCGAGTTTATTGCGTTAGATAAAGCAGGAGAGGAAGCCGCTTGGCTAAGATGTTTTTTAGAAGACATTCCTCTCTGGCATAGGCCTGTGCCAACTATATCTATACATTGTGATAGTCAAGCTGCAATAGCTAATGCTAAAAAACAGCAACTATAACGGAAATCTATTCATATTAGGAGAAGACACAATTCTCTGAAACAACTAATCTCAACTGGCGTTATTTCTGTTGACTTTGTGAGGTCTAAGGAGAATATCGCGGATCCTTTGACGAAAGGCTTGTCCAAGGAGATAGTTAGTAATGCATCGAGGGGGATGGGACTTAAGTTCATAAATTAAAACTTTCTATGAAGGATACTCAACCTTGCTGACTGGAGATCCCAAGATCAAGGTTTTGAATGAGACAACAAATTTTTGGCGAGTAAAAATTAAACACTATCAGTGAATTATTTTCTCTGTCCCTTCCCTATGGTGTAGATGTGATAGTGTGACTGCATGTGAGGATGACTTATAATAAAGTCTTAATGAGTTTTATAGTTTCAATTTAAGATTGAAATGGGGTGTAGCAGTTAACACTCTTGATAGAACTCACTTATCTGAATGAGGAAGTGGGTCGCTTCCTATGAGAATTGAGCTGATTCTCTAGAGCATTCTGAGAAACGGGATATGTCCTGGGCCAAAATGGACACAACGGCGTGAACTTAACAGCACTCTTGAGAGATATCTCGCGTAAGGAGCTATTGATGAATTACACCAAACCATGGAAGTTCAAGACATCGCGTTCACTGTCCATCAAGTAGTTCCGGTACTTCTCACTAAGTAGAGGTTCAATTCCTTATGGACACCTATTGCTTAAGAGGTATTTCTCGTTTTCCGGTTTTCTGATTTATCGCTTTCTTCATTCATGTGGGGGATTGTTAGAATTAAAAATGGATTTCTTACTTAAAATTAATTTTTTTACTTAATATATCTTAAAGGGACCTAGGGTCACTAGTCCAAACTTGGGGTGGAAAAATAGAGTCATCCATTTTCACTTCTTAGTGAATGAGAAACCTTTGGTTTGTCCCATATTGGGCAAAGCAAGGAGGAAGTTTATCCTCATTACCACAAACGTTCTCTATAAGGTAAAAGAACTAGTGGATTGGATATGGACTTAGGAAATGGACTAGTGGGAAAATGCACACATGTGCGGTGCTTCGCACCGAAGCACCGCGGGCCGCGGGCTTGCGGAGCTTGCGTGTGCTTTTGCGTGATCCTTGGCGTGACCCTTGGTGTGACCATTGGCGTGAGCCTTTGCGTGTGCCTGTGAGTGCATACGGGTACCCATCAAAGATCCAACGGTTTTATATTTTAATTCTATACATTAAATATTTTACCGTTTTTTATTTATAAAATTAAATCAGGTTTAATAAACAAAATCTTTTAATTAAATATCTCGAATTAAATATGTTTAATTAAATGAATTTTGACCGTTTGAAAAATTCAACAGTCTTCTTCTTCTTTAAAAGAAAAACAAAAATCAGATTTTTACTTACCCCAGTTGGAGCCATTGACCTGACGACTTTTCCCCTCTTCTTGCTTTGTATGCGCACTAGTTTTATTTTTATCTTCTTCTACTGTTAAGTTCACAAGCAACACTTTTCCAAAGGTGTACCTGACAAATATCGAGTTAAGGGCAGTCTGTTGAACAGGCGACTCCATCTCTCTGTGCTTGTGTGATTGTCTGAAGTGTGTTATCTGTTCTAACCCTTAACTCTTTTCAAGTTTCTGTTTGGTTTGCTTACTATTACAGGAATATTCTCCGACATTATTTTTATTGGAACCGATTGTATTTCTTTAGTTTTTTTATTTTTCTTATATATTGTTACTTCTTTATGACCAAATCCAATTATGATTGACTGTTTTTATTTTCCCATGCTAGCCGATTGACTAGCCTAGAAAATTGTTTACGCCGACATATATATTCCTTAGTTACTTAGTAGCCATTTACTTATCAATGTTGGCATTGACATTATCATGGTATTTTGAATCTAAATTTTTTTTGTTACGCCTAAATGATATATGCACGCTTCATTCAAATATAAGTCACCGTATATTTATTGGATTCACGGGTGCGTGTACACTAGACATAGCATAATAACTTGCATGCACACAATATGTATATAATTCATAGTTAATCCATTATTTATGGGTTTAACTAAACTATTATATCCTTGGGGAGAAAATTAATTTTCATGAAAAAACATTAGAAAGAAGACGTAAAAAAAACCAACATAAAAAGAATAATACAACGGTTACCTGAAAATGACTATTAAAAAGCTTTTTATATATGATCGTAATTTTTATAGTTTTTATTACACGTGCAAAACTGAGATTAGAAATTAGAAAGAGCATGCAAAAACGTTGATCATCATAAGTGTACTAATAAAGCTATATGCCTTTGCATGAGGTCTTTTCAAGCTGATACATTTTTTTTGGCATAACAAGATGTACTAATAAGGTGGCCTTTAAGGAGTAATTTTTTTCTCCAATATATATATATATATGAAATTAAAACCATTTTTCTCCAAGGTCTTTATTTGTTTTTGAGGTGATGGGAATGCTAAATTTGAGTGCCCTATTATTGGTAAACAATTTGTTAGAAATCTTTGCTTAGGTTTGTCCATGTGTCTCTCGCAGTAAGGAAACATGTTTGATTTCTGAAGAAAAATATATCAGTGCATTTCCTTGATTACATATTTTTTGGCGGGAAGCACTTCATATTCTTTGCACTATTTAGAGTTTGCAGTCTATTCTATATTAATATCGTGTGTGTTTTTAGTGTCTCTAAT
Source organism: Papaver californicum (assembly GCA_023531435.1). Classification (NCBI taxonomy): domain Eukaryota; kingdom Viridiplantae; phylum Streptophyta; class Magnoliopsida; order Ranunculales; family Papaveraceae; genus Papaver; species Papaver californicum. The sequence goes on along the minus strand of JAJJMC010025027.1, from coordinate 2,243,198 downwards.
ATGAGATATTGACACAACTCTATAGTGACTGTGATTTTTTATTTAATTATAGGGAGTTGAGGCCTGGAAGAGCGTCAGAGTTGGTTGTGTGATTCTTAACGCAATTATATAATTTCTGAAGAAAGATATATCATTGCATTTCCTTGATTACATCATCTTCGACGGGAAGCACCTCATATGTTTTGCACTATTTAGAGTTCGCAATCTATTTTATATTAATATCATTTTTTTAGCGTTACTAATATTAAATATTGGTACAACTATATAGTGAGTGTGACTTTTCATTTAACTGTAGGGAGTTGGAGCCCGAAGAAGCAGTTGAGTTGATCGCTTGATTCTTAAAACAAATATATGATTTCTGAAGAAAGAAATATCAGTGCATTTTCTTGATTACTTCATCTTCGACGGGAAGCACTTCATATATTTTGCATTATTTAGACCTGACAATCTATTTTATATTAATATCAAAAAATATTTTGTGTCTATAATATCAGATATTGATATATTTATATAATGAATGTGATTTCTTATTTAACTACAGTGAGTTGGAGTCTAGAGAAGTAATTGCGTTGGCCGCTAGATTCTTAACACAAGTATATGATATGTAGTAAGGCAGGTGGGGAGTGTATAATGGATGAAGTACAAACAAGATTTCACTGTATTGGAAGCAATTACTGGGATTTTGAAGTAGAATATTATTTTGACTTTGTTTCTTTACTTTTAAGTTGCAAAAATTGATTAACCAATACATGTTGCATATGTATTCTAGAATGTAGCAAGACTAAGGGTAGTTGTAGTGCTACTTTGAGTAGCAGACTTCAAATCTAGACTTGTCAATATCCTTAAAGTACTAATGTTGAAAATGTCATGATCTACTTACTGATTTCAAAGGTTGGTATAATTTTTCAAAAATATTTTATTTAAGAGGATTTTTTAATCTCTAACACTTTAAACGTAATTGCTGAATTTAGTTCAAATTGTTAATCTACTAAATGATAATTGGTGTTTTAATTATATATTGTAATTGTTAATTGGAACCCCTTCTTAGACTGATGGGGGCGATCCCCACCTCATAAAATGGGAATTAATTTCCACGATACGTATCGATGTGTAGCACGGGTTAAATACTAGTGTCATCTAATATATATGTTGTTAGGGCTGTACATGGTAACGGGTTTCTACGGAAACCCGCCAAAACCGAACCGAACCGTTTACTAATGGAACGGTTATGGAAAAAAAGTATGGAAACCGGTAGTCACGGTTTCGGTTTTGGTTTAGCAAAAAACCGAACCGTTATACCATGGAAAACCGACTATTTAAGACCCTTGATCTAGTTTTTGATAGATCTAATCTGAACCTTTCATTACCCTTGATATATAATCTCACCCTAACTTTCTAACCCTAGTTCTCTTCTAGTTATGAAAGAATTTTCTTCTAGTTATGGAAGAATCCACTTTTTTTTTTAAAAAAAATGATTTTTTTGTTTTTTTTTTAAAATTTTAGTTTTCCAAACGGTTAACCGAAACCCGTTGGAAAAAACCGAAACCGAGAAAAAGCCGAGTAAAACCGAACCGGCGGTAAACAGAACGGTTATGGAAAATAATTGGAAAACCGACCTTGCCGGTTTCGGTTTTGATTTGGCACGAAATCGAACCGAAACCGACCATGAACATCCCTATATGTTGTTGTTGCTTTGGGATGGGACCCATATCATTAGAAAACCCGTTGAAATGTGATCAGTTTGGTACGAGTCAAGGACACAATGGGATATGGTCACGCTCTTTAAGTCTTCCTTCCACTTTGCTCGAGGAGCCAAGGACTAATAATTGACCCTTCTTGTTGAAGGAGATTTCCTTTGAATTAGATCTTTGAAAATTGAAATTTAGTTCCAAATTAGAAAGGAGGGTTGATGTATGTTATAACTTATAATGTTTGAATCCATTATCATATATTGATATTTTTACTATCAATGTTCGTTCACGTTTACAGAATGAATGATTTTTACCGCGACTAAATTGGGATTTCAGTTTTTTGTCGGTTCTTTCGTTTGTTCCCCTGATGATTGGGAAGCCGGCAGCCAAAACCCATGTGAACAGCGGCAGTAACTATAGCTCATTCTAGCGGGATCATGACCCTTTATCCTTGATTGGCCATCGTAATGAAACTTAAAATATTCTCCTTCTATTTCAGAAAAAGAGTTATTATCATTTTTTCATTTTAATTATTTTTAGGCTAAAAATAAAAAAACGATAATAACTTTCTTTTTTAAACGGAGATTATATTTTTTTCTGAGGAGAAAGGTTGATGTATTAAAAAATTATATATAAAAAAGGACAAAATATCCATATTTTGTAATCAATTTAACATTTTATGTTCTATCTATCATAACTTTCTAATGAGTTAGTGAATCCTTGAATGTGTTATGTCTAAACCATATTTGATTGCCCCTCCAAATGTAAATCAAAAGTTTAACTTCAATAATAACTTTTGTTGTTGATTTTGGTCTTTTTGAGCATTGATCTTCTGTTTTTTTTCTGTTCATATTGCCTAACATATTGCAAAAACTATGAGGGGCCAAAAAAAAATTCTATGTTTCTGCCTCTTCTGAATTTCCACGCTTCTAACTCTGCTGAAAGTGTTCCCCTTGAACCCATTAAACATTGTATCCTCCGATAAAAGAGAAATTTTATATAAGAATTCATTTATTGGCTCCAAATCTTATATAAGAATTCACAATGTAGAAGTAAATAGTTGACAGGTTCCTGCTGCAAATTACAAGGGGACACATCTAATTCTGTATCAAGCAGCCTCGTTTCAGTAGATTGTTTAAAAGAAGTCTAAATGATTACTGGTGCTACCAGAATCTAAATCTTCTAGAATTATTCTACATTATACAATTGGGGTGTTAGGGTGGGGGTTTGTTGTTAATGGTGTCATTAATATAAAACCGCCATGAAATATGAATATTTATGATCTTGATATGGTAATTAGAACCTTTTCATGACAATGTCGTGACAAAATTTTTTATATAGTACATTGTTCATGTTACATCAAAAGTAAGTGAAAAAAATAAATAAATCAAATCTTTCATTTTCAATTATCTATTTGTACATGATTACGATTTGATTTTTACAGTATAAAAACAAAACTTTCAAATGAGGACACAGAAGAATCATAATTTAGATCTTGATCGATTGAAACAAGTTGAGATCTACTTTTTTGGATCCATTCCCTGCAGTCCTTTCCTTTTCTTTGGTTCATTATATCCACCATTAATCACATTTTCAAGGTTACAGTTTAAATATTGTTAAGAAGAAAAATAGCTTATAAAAATCTAAAGGATGTGCGGCAATTGGTAGGTTCTAGAAGAGCCATTTAGCTAACCCCGTCTCTTTATCCTTGTTTCAGGTTAATACAGATTTTACCGAACTCGCTTACCTAAAAACGTCTGCCACAAAATTGGCCTCACTACAATGATGATAGAAAGTACAACATTGCATATGTAAATCATTTTGATGTGCTATTTTCGCGTACGGACGCATTTATTGTTAGAATTTAAAAGTGAATTTATTGCTTATTTACAAAAAAAAA
>JAJJMC010025027.1:2202990-2228728 GCA_023531435.1 Papaver californicum | reverse complement strand
AAGCAAAACAGTCAAATCACCTTTGAAATATCTCATCATTATTATACCCAATAAAGGATCCATCGTAAGCAAAACAGTCAAATCACCTTTGAAATATCTCATCATTATTATACCCAATAATGTGAGGTTTCTTCCTTTGGTTTCTTTTGCTGTGTCACTTGCAAATCCATTTTGCTCATATATCATCATATAATATATGACCCATTTTTTTTTCCAAGGGTTCATACTCATACAGTATATACGAGTAGTAGATAACAGGGTTTCTGATATGCGCTAAAAGAAGAAGCAAGGCGAGTACACTCCGTGTCCAATCTACAAGTATACCGCGTACATTACGGATAAAGAAATAAGAGAATGGAGACTGCAGCTACTTGCCTATTTTCTCCCCTCTCTAATGTATGTCACCTTCCACACTTTGCCTACCAAAATTGGGACTCTATAAATTATTTTTATTTGGTCTCTCTTTTTGCTTTTCCATGTTAGCGTAATCTGAAGATTATAATATAAGTAATTGGAGAGCAACTAGAGTAAAACTAACAGATGCGTATAATTAAAGTAGGTTAACGTTTGCCGATTAAAGTACACTTTCAGGTTCAAAAGGTTTATCTGTAAGAATGATTGTCAATTAAGCAAAACATATTCGAATAGCGATGATAATTATAATCATTCTTCGTGCAGTTAGTTTCGACAAAGAAGAGATATATTTCGATCATCAATAGTTTCATGCTGACCGAGGATTTTCTCACAAAAAAATCGTGAGAAAATCCACAAGTGATCTGAATTCCACTTTTTCTCTCACGATATTTTTCCCAATAATATTTTAATAGAAAAATAAAAAAAATAATAAAAGGGCAAATCGTAATGAATATAAGTGATCAAAATCGTACAAGACAAACATAAACCAAGAAAATTATCGTCAAAGCCTTGATTTGGTCACCGAGAAGGAAAAAGGTTGATCTCAAGGGAGAAAAGCAGAGAAAGATGAGACCGGAGCTTTATGAATTCTAGTCCAAGAATTCAAATCTCTGTTGTAGAGTTCAAATGGAGAAAATGGAATTGTTTATGATAGTCTGATGAACTTCGATTAACTTGTTTTTTTTTTTTGAAACAAATGAAGTGATCTATTATAATGTCGAACTCTGATCTTGAAGAGTTCTTGTATGAAGTGGAAGAGGTGGATAAGGTGGTTGAGAACATGTCCATTATTGTTGGGAAGATTCTTGAAACCGTAATATTCATTAATCCCTCGTCTAGTAACGTCCCACTTAATTCCTTCTCACCATGGGTGTTCAGTTACACCTTACAGGCTGTAAACCGCTAGACCAATATCCCAATAAGTACCCTTATAAAATATTTGATGTCTCGTAGATTTGATAGTTGGGTCATGTGAATGAATCTTTTGACTAATTAATTGAATAAACTGGCTACTACTATTAAGTAAGGTCAGTAGGTCTATCAGTAGCTCAATTCATCAAGTAGACTATATTTTCAACATTGTCTAGACATCGCATCCCAGTAATACCAGTTGTGGTTATGGTGATGTCATTATTAGTAATTTAGCCAGATGTTAGCCATTTAATAAAATACTCGATTACTAGTTATCAGGGGCTTGGTGCATAAATCGGAGCAGTTAGGAGCCAATGGAATCAAGTGGCACATTTGTATATTAAAGAATATGTGTATGAGTGCTAAAGCCAACATCGTAAAGGTTGCAACGACCAGGTGCTAGCATTGGACTAGCACCAAGAAGTAATCTTCCGTTGGGATTGGCCCAGCACCGTGCAAGTATTGCTTAATGCTTGGATGCGCAAGCTTGGAAATGGCACAAGCCTGAAAAATGTGCAGGCTTGGAAATGACACAAGATTGGAAGTGGCAAGCCGGTAAGTGCGCAGTCTTGGAAATGGCACAAGCTTGGAAGTGGCAACCCCGGAAGTACGTATTCTTAGAAATGGCACAAACCTTCAAGTGACAAGCCTGGAAATACGTAGGCTTGGAAAGGGCACAATCTTGGAAGTAGTAAGTCCGGAAGTGCGCAGGCTTGAAAGTAGCAAGCCTGGAAGTGCGCATGCTTGAAAATGGCACAAGATTGGAAGTGGCAAGCCTGGAAGTGCGCGGGTTTGGATATGACACAAGCTTGGAAGTGGAAAGCCTGGAAGTGCACATGCTTGGAAGTGACAAGGATGAAAGTGCGCAGTCTTGGAAGTGACACAAGCTTGGAAGTGGCAAGCATGGAAGTGTGCATGCTTGGAAATGGCACAAGCTTGAAAGTGGAAAGTCTGGAAATACGCAAGTTTGGAAATTCTCAAAGTCAAGGTTATACAAGGGATTTCAAGGACAGGCTCGTGCAATGAATGCCCGAGGATGCTTCTAATCTTTGTGTTGTGGTCTTGTAGACACGGCAAGGTTGGCGCTGGTGATACGACAGAAGCCCTTGTATATGTGTACTATATCATGATTAATTTATTTATACTTGATTATATTATCTTTATATATGAATCCTTCAATCTACTAAAATAGATTTATGTGTCATATATCATGGTTGATTTATTTACAATTAATTCATCAATATCCTAAATCACCATACTAATAACAGATTTGGTAATCAGACAAATTTAATATATTTTTTTAATTCTTAGGCTAACTTCTATAATACCTTCAATTCAAGATTCAACTTGGTAGTCGCATGAGATTGAATCAACTATTATCTGCTATGGTAATTCAACATGTGCGCTTAATAATTGGGCGCAAATAGATGAATCGTTAGATTTGAACTCATAAAATTAATCTGATGATTTAGGATTGAGAGCTTGACCTTGACCTAACGAGATTGTTTAAGCCTGTTTTAGCGCCTTTTGGACGGCTTCCAGCGTGAATTTGATTCGGTACTACCAATATCGCCCGCGTCAAGTACACCACGGTCTCAGGGCCTACCTTCACTCTTATTTTCACTTCTTAAGCTATTAATTGATTTGAGACCCAAGAACCATAATCTTTCCCAGGAACTGCTTCTACAACAACAAGCATAAAGACATGATTAGTTCCACGAATCTCACTGAACTAACCGTAGTAAACTTTGGAAGGCCCACCCACTTGACAAGCCTCCTAGTCACTGGTCTGTTCTTGCATTTGAAAAAGCCTCTGTCCATAATCTTCTTCGGAGTCCAAAGCATCAGTTCGTCCTAATTCGTCCAACCATTAGGCGAAAATAGATGAGCCGCTAGATTTTAACTCATTAAATTAAATATGATGACTCATATTTGGTGCGTCTAAATTCTATGCGCCCAACCATTGGGCACAACAAACTTAATTCAAGATGATGTTCAAGCAAACCCTTGAACACTATTTGAATCAAAGGATTTTACCACGGTTTTTTCAAGTTGAATCTTGAATTTGGGTACCATAACGGTAGATTTATCCAAACTCGGCACCCCTGGAATAAAATTTTCCATTTTTAAAGATTTTTTAGTTAGACACTAGTATTACAGAGTACTTAATGGGGCTATGGGTTAACAAATTTCACCAGGAGCCAAACAAGAACAACCTTTAATCATAATAAAATTTTGTAACAGTGGTATTAGGTAACCCCCTAGTCCTAGATACATACTTAAACATCAGTATCTTAAGACATTTCTTTGACAGCTGAAAAACATGTGCAAATTATAACACTGAGTTGGTACTGTTAGATAAACCCCTGGGGTCACGATTATTTATAACCCCATTTCAGAGCAGCATGTGCCAAAATATTTATAGAAAACGGTACGTCGGCTATTTGCCATAACTGAATTAAAAAGAAGCCTGATTTAGGGGCTCCCACATTTGTAGAGGGGCTCCAATGTGAAGCAGGGTGACCCAAAAATCCGTTAAGGGAGTCCTAGGGGTTATGTTAAATGTTCATATTACCCTTCTATCTATAAAAAAGTCTAATTTGCCCTTCAATCAATTAAAACCTAAACAAAAACAAAACCTTTCCAATCTCAATTCTAATTCAAAACTCTCTCAAAACTTAAAGTTTCCCAACCGTAACCCAACCTTTCCAATTTCAACTTCTCCATCGAAATTCCTCGTGATTAATCGTCGATTCGAAAAATTCTTCGTCGATTAAACTCCAAAAAATCGTGATGAAGAATCATATTAAAGGTGTAGAAGGTAGTAGTGATGCCAACCAAAATCAAACTTTTCAACCTAATCAAGCGATTGAAGAACAAATCGGTGGTGACAATCAAAATCATACTCCAAAACAACAAACAATGGTGTATCTAAGGTATTGAACAAAATCCATGATATTTTTAGAACCCAAAAGTGATTGATTTTCTTGTTTGATTGTTGTTTTTGTTAAAAAAAATTGGTTACAGAAGAATTTACGGTTGGGTTCGATTGGAAAACCCAACCGTAACTGGTTTGTTCTTCATTTTACGGTTGAGTTTTTCTCAAAACCCAACCGTAAATAAAAGGGTAGGAGATGAAGATGAAATTTTACGGTCGGTTCCGATTTTGAACCCAACCGTAAAAAAATTTGTCCAATTTTTTTTTTTTTGAATTTTACGGGTGGGTTTGATTAATTTTCCCAACCGTAAATAAAAGGGTAGGAGATGCAATCGAACCCAACCGTATAAAAATTTGCACAAATTTTTTTACTTGAATTTTATGGTTGGGTTGGATTCATTTTTCCAACCGTAAATATTTCTGTGTATGTAAAAAAAATTTTGTTGAGGATTATTTACGGTTGAGTTCGATTGGAAAACCCAACCGCAAATGCTTCTGGTTAGTTAAATATTTTGGTAAGGATTATTTACGGTTGGGTTGGAGTGGCAATTCCCAACCGTAAATTCTCCTGTGTAGGTGATGTTTATTATTTACGGTTGGGTTCTATATGTGAAACCCAACCGTAAAAAAATATGAATTTTCAAATTGAAGTTGTTTGAGTTGAATTGCTTGGAAATTATCTAACTTGTATTGCTTGTATGTTGTAGGAAACATAAGAAGAATAAGGGTAGTAATTTAAACTTATTTCTCACACTCCAACCCCTCGCAACGGAGTTCATTTAGGGGTAGCTAATAGAGGCTTGAGAAAGAGCCATAAGACGACTTTTGAGGTAGGGGTGGTATTTCTCCTCAACTTGCATAAGAGGAATATAATATTTTCCAAGACTTGGAAGATCTACCTGTGTTCAGTGGAGGTGCTCTTGTGATTAGAGAACCACCACAAGAGCAATAATGTGAGGAAGAAGAGACGGACAGAGAACAATTTGTCCCTCAAGGAAAAGGTAAAGAAATTGTTGTTGCTTCTACTGAACCAAGACAGAAGGAAAAAAATCCAAAGAAGCAGCCAGAACCGAAAGGGAAGCATATTCCCAAAGACAAAGACGTGTTGTGGCCTAAGAAGAGGAATGAAAGACCTTGGGGTGAGGCCCCAGACAGGTCTGCTATATTATTTGGCTATCCCCATTCATGGGCTGCCAAAGTTGCTGAGACGAGGGTATTAATCTAAAAACTTCTCCTGTTTTGTTAAATTTCCGTTTGTTTAACTTCAAGTTAAAAGAAATTATTTTTATTCTTTGTAGGATCATACAAAGACAAAGACGTGTTGTGGCCTAATAAGAGGAATGGAAGACCTTGGGGTGAGGCCCCAGACAGGTCTGCTATATTATTTGGCTATCCCCATTCATGGGATGCCAAAGTTGCTGAGACGAGGGTATTAATCTAAAAACTTCTCTTGTTTTGTTAAATTACCGTTTGTTTAACTTCAAGTTAAAAAAAATTGTTTTTATTCTTTGTAGGATCATACATAGGCGATCAAGAAATTAGTTCGTCAAAGGGCTCAACATTGTCCCTTAGCTGAAGAATGTATGGTTGTCCAAGTTCTCGTAAATGGTACCGGGTTAGCTCCCGGAATCACCAATTCGTTGTTGGAGTTGTCACCTGCACAACATTCAGGAAACGTTATTGGCCTGAAACCGATACGTTTCATCTCCCATTCGGCGAGATGACAATAACGCCGGATGATGTCCAGTCAATTCTTGGCTTTCCAGTTGAAGGTAAATCTATGTATGAAGATTTTGACAACAACATGTCATGGAGTGATCTTTGTGTCCTTGTCAAAGATACACTTGGATGGAAGAAGAGAGAAGCCGAATCAGAGTTTAAATTGGCTTGTGGAGATAAACCGGGGGCAGCAACGAAGAAAGGTCTAGGTATGACCAAGAAGATCTTGTTGCGTAGTCTCAGGGCGAAGTTTGGAGGAACCTGGCAGTTGGAAAAGGATGGGGTCGTCATAGATAAAACCAGAGCTATGCGAACAGCCAGAGCATATCTGCTATATATGCTCGGTACCATCTTCTTTGTTGAAAACTCAGGAAATAGGGTCAACGCTCACTTTCTACAGTGGTTGACGGATGATCTCCAGAAGACGCATGAGTACTCATGGGGAACTGCCACCCTGGCTTACCTACTTGCCAACCTTAGAAAAGCTTCGAGGGTTAGGGGAACTGAGATTGCCGGGAATACTGGTCTTCTTCAAGTAATTTATTGTTGGAATTTCAATGTTTAAATTCAGATTTTTTTTGCGCATTATCTTATACTAATATTTATTATCTTCATAGGCATGGGTCTATGATCACTTTCCGAGCCTGGCTCCTAAAACGAAGTCGAGCGGTGATGGTACTGGACCTACAGGAAAGAAATTCATCTTCACCGGTACTCAGGCAAAGCATAAAGAAGTGCAGATAGCAAAGATGAGAAGTAAAATTGATGCTTTCACCGTTGAAGATGTTGTTTTTGATCCTTATGTGAAGATTAACATAGATGATGATGGAGATGTTGAAGATTTACGTCAATTCTTGGACGTGGCAGGCTACAACGGGCCTTTGTACGATCCGTTTGGTTTCGTGATGTGCAACCCCCGTCGAACTCTCCGCCAATGTGGCTATGTCCAAACCAAGGTAACACACGAAGCCTTTAAATTGTGTGTAAATGGATCGATGATCGAAGGCCCAATCATCGTGCTCAACTACAACCCAACGCCTTCGGTCGCGGTTTGGAACAACCGCTATCAACCGGATTACCAAATCCAAATGCAGGAGGTAATTTATCTCCGGGCACAAAAGAGGCTGCAGAAGATTACTTGGATTGATATCATCATTTTGGTCATCCAAATGTCATTAACATTGATCCAGAAAGTATGAAAATACTTCAAAGGGGTGAAGGAAACAACACAGAAGATGGTTCTTGGAAGAAAGAAAATTTCAATTTGGTACGTAAATTACTTTTGTTATTAATGTTTTTAAGATTTATTACTAAAGACTCAACCAACTTTCATTTTCATATGTGAATAAAAAAATAAGGTGAAAAAGAAAGCACTTGCATTGGCAGAGTCTATCACTCCATGCCTAAGTAGAGTTGATGTGACGACGTCTGACCAATTAAAGAAGCTGCAAACCAAAATTGGGAAGCTTCATGAAGCAGACGAAGATGAGACGACAAGAAATTTAAAGAGGAGTAGAGCCGGTACAAGAGATGCGACTACTAGCCGAAGAGAGCTGCAACCTAGTGATGAAGAGACACATGATGAAGCCGAGGAAGTGCAACGTGGTGCTCGTACTCGTGGCGGTCGTGCTGGTGCTCGTACTCGTTGTCCTAAGAGCAAAAAAGCTCGTCAAACTCATCGACAATCCCCCCTCCTTCTCCCTAACTCTATGTTTATTATAACAATTGCGTCAAACTAAGAGTTTTTTTTTTTGTGGGTGTATTATATACATTATATAACTTTAGTTCGAATGTACGAAAAAGTTTTTTTATCTGTAATTTGTCTAGCTCATGTTTTATTTACAAAAATTTCAAGTTGGAAACCAAGCAAAGGAAAAATCAAGTCAAAAACAAAAAAAATCATATTTACGGTTGGGTTTTGGCTGAAAACCCAACCCGTAAAACTGTCATTTTTCATGCCAGACTTACGGTTGGGTTTTCACCAAAACCCAATTGTAAATATGAATATCAATTTTACGGTTGAGTTTTCTGCCAAAACCTAACCGTAAATTCTCCTGGATCATTCAAAATTAGATTCTAGTACTTGTGTTGTTTTCGGTTTTTCTTTGTTTGAATGACCCCACCTTCAATCGTTAAAATGATTGAATAAGTTTAAAAATTTGGTTTTTAAACCCCAATTTTACCTTAAACTCAATGCTCCAAAGGATGTTTTACCGTTGGGTTGGGAAACCTAAACCCAACCGTAAATATTGGCTGAAATTGTCTGGAAGTAAAACTACAATTGGTATTTACGGTTGGGTTGATTGTTAAAACCCAACCGTAAATCATCCTGGGTAAGAATTTTTTTTTAAGATTATTTACGGTTGGGTCCGATGCTAAAACCCAACCGTAAAACTGTTACGATTTGGTGCTCATCCATGAAGTTACGGTTACGGTTGGGTTGGGAAGAACACCTAACCGTAAATGGCGTTTACGGTTGGGTTCGACATGAAAACCCAACCGTAAAATTCTTTGAATCACAAAAGAATCATCATTTCAAACGTAATTTCATCAAATTTGAGTCATAAAAAGACCAAGAGTTTAAGTTAGAGGTATACCTCACTACTCTAGTTGATTGAATCAAAATCTAAGGTTTAAAAAAAAAACCTACAAAATTATCTTACATTTCTTCTAATTTTTCTTCCCACCAAACCAAAAAGAAAAAAAAATTGATTTAATTTGATTAAGTATAAAATTAATTATGTTTAGCCTAATCTATTAGCTAATTAGTTTTACTAATATTAATTAATCAGGGATAATTTAGCCATTATGAAAATATTATAAATAAAAGGTTTTTAAATTTTACTTCAATGTCTCTATTTCGTCTTATATAAGAAGCCCTTTTATAAATGTGAGAGCCCTAAATGAGATTTTATTAAAAAAGCACTCGAAGAAAGTAGCGTCACATTTCAACAGGTGACTGACTGGGTTGGCTACTCCTACCTTATGATGATGAGCCTCACCATCTTAATAAATATTTTCCACGTTGCAGGTGGGAGCTGTACCAAAAGTTAGGAAATTGAGCCCTGATAGTTACTTAATGGACCAGATCCGTTTGGCGTAAATGCGCTTATGACGGCTTGGGAATATAAGGACGTAACTATTAACCAACTTAAAAATAACTTCAGCAGCAGCCATATCTATATGACCTCAAGATATCTAGCTGCACATCAATGTTCTACGTGATATTCACCTGCAAAATTTGGAAAATAGGTGGTACATTTGTTGGAAATTGATATTTACATTATCAAATCGACATCTAAAAAATATCGGCCATTTCATAAATACTAAATACTATTTTTATTTTAGAAAAAATAATATATTTAAAAATATATTAAATTAAAAAAAATAAAAATATTATTTTTTATGGGATAGAAAAAAGAATGTCCAGATAAAGATTTTAGATAGATAAATAACTTTGGGTCAAAGTTTGTAAACAACAAAAATAGATTTTTTTACCGAACATCCAACAGTTTCCCCCACATTTAGCTAGTAAAATTATTTCCCCCGAGAATAAACCGGCATGTATTCGCCAGAATCGTGAAAACAAAGAAATCTCCGAAAAAGTACAAACGACACAATCGGCGGTTCCACGTGTCAAATTGTACACTCGTCATCACTAATATTTTTCAACGTCGTAGTCAAATGAAATTTCTTTAGTTTTTCTAATTATAAATACTAATCGAGTTATCAATAACAACTCAAGTCTTCTTCAGTTAGAGAAAATTTTTCCAGAGGTTTTTAGTTATTATACGTTGTTAATAATAATTTCATTATATAAACTAGGAATTGATAAGATTTTGCAAAATCATCTGGGTTTTGTATTTGAAGAGGAAAGAAAGAAGATATGGTTATGGATAATGGTTATCTCGATTATGATCAGTTTACTGAATCTGCAAGAAGATATGATGAGCAGGATATGATTATGGATAATGGTTATCTCGATTATGATCAGTTTAATGAAGCTAAAAGGATTAGATTAATAAATAATCTTAATCATCAGCAACAACAACAACAGGTATTATTGTCTTCTCAATGTTCTTACATTGTTCTGATCAACTTTTCTCCTCTGGTTTTCATGGTGTTTTTCGGTTTAATGGGTATGGGTTAGTTTTGCTAATGTGATACTTTTGTTTGTATGTGTTGAAAGGATGGAGGACAATCAGTTGATATCTCAGGAGAATCAAGACCACTTGGTTTAAAACTAAGAAAAACTCCATCTTTTTGTAGACCTTATTGAATCGAAGTTATCTCAAAGGAATGATAATTCTATGTATCAAACATATCATAATACCACCACAACTACCCATAATGAAAAATCTCCAAAAGTTAGAGCCAACAATTTTGCTATTCGGCCGATGTCTTCCGAGAACTGGAAAGCTTCAAACTTTTGTGCATCACTGCTCAGAATTGGCTCTTGGGAGGTATTTATTGCCAACTTCTTTTTTCCTTGTACTTTATTCCACATTTACATCCTCATATCGATCATATTTTTTGATTTGAATATTTGAATTCCTTTTTCTACAGAGAATAGCTAAGCATGAAGGAGATTTAGTAGCCAAATGTTATTACGCAAAGCGTAAACTAGTATGGGAGATTTTGGATCGTGGGATGAAAAGTAAAATTGAAGTTCAATGGAGGGATATATCAGCCATAAGAGCCGTTTTTCAAGAAAACCAACCAGGGATTCTTGAACTAGAGGTAATAAATTCTTTATTATTTATAAAAAAACTCCTATCTTTTATTTAGTTTTTCTAAATTTTATTGATGACGTAAACACTTTTGATTACTTTCAGTTGGAAAATCCTCCTGTGTACGGCAAAGAAATGAGTCCGCAACCAAGAAAACATACTCTTTGGCAACAGTCAGCGGATTTTACAGGAGGACAAGCACCAAGTTACAGGTATAGCTTGCTATTCTTTCTTTTTTACAATTATTCTAACATGGAATTCAGCATTTGTCCATCTTTCTTACGACATTTTTCCCTTTTTCCAGGAGGCATTATCTTCAGTTTCCTGAAGGAACACTCGAAACACACTATCAAAAGATTCTTCAATGTGACAGTCGATTGTTCATATTGAGCCAGAGACCTTTTCCTTTTTCCAACTCTGCTTACTTCCACTCAAATAATGAGTATCATCAAGATTTTTATCTAAATTTTAACGGACATCAACCATCACCCCAGTTGCAATATCCTCAGTTCGGCATTCAAAGACCTATGTTACATCCTTCTTGTGAAGATTATAAATTCAACCCAGCAAGTAGGCCTCCAATTGCACCTAGAAATCACATGTCACAAATTCAACAAGGTATGGATCCAAACTTGTTCTTTTATCTATAACTTTGCACACTCAAAATTATTCTAACAGTCTTTCGATTTTTGCAATTTTAGGTACAAACGTTCCACTTACAGAAAGTTTGGGCAACCAAGGAATCCAACAACATATGAGTTCATTTTTAAATCAAAGGACAACAAATGAAGATTCCTTTTATAGGCCAGAGGAAGAATATCGAGTTCAAGAGCCAGTCTTTATCCCTCGTATGAACCAAGATCATGCTTACCTTCCTCAGTATGACTCATCCCTAGAAAATTCACTTAGGAATGGAACGATGTTTATTTCGAATTCGCCATGCGAACTGAGTAACATTGTGAATCATTTGTTTGACGAGCAAGATGCAGCAAATGTACACTCCAGTGAGCAACAAGTTTTTTTTAGCAAGAATAAGGTCTATGAATTGCCTCCTTAATCTAGCAGACAACACTAGTTTCGATGTCCAGTATGAGGAGAATACTTACAGTTCCATGGAGCCAACTTATACTCAACAACCACACTATGATATTGAGTTAACTAGCACCCCTGGTCAACCTAATGGAGCTATGTTTATGGTTCAGTCATTCCCATCTACAAACTCTGAACCATCAATGGAACAGATAGAATATCCTACGAAGGGACCCCAAACCTACTGGAGAAATCTCTAACAAAACCTATAAATAAATTTTTAGGTCTTGTTATCAAAGTGTAAATATTTCTTTTTGAATGAAGTAGTTTTCCTAAGTGAAAACAATGAGCATAAACCAAATCTGTTTCTGATTACACCTGCTAATTGTTATTCATGTATTGTCCAAGAGCACAATCTATTGAGTATAAGGTCATACGGCACAAAGGGAAATTTGCAAAGCTGCTAGAGTAATCTATTGAGTATAAGGCTAAAAAGATATATTTGAGTTTGAAAATTGCAAAGCTGCTAGAGTAAGAGAGTTTGAAAATTGCAAAGCTGCTTGAGTAAGAGCTAGCTTGATTCCAAACACAAAGGGAATTCTTATTTAATACCCGAGAACAAATATAAGGTTGGAAACCTTCAGGCGAAAGTCTAAAAACCTTATTACCTGTTGTCTCTGACTCTTTCATTAATTTAGCTTAGCATTAGCTGAAAAGAACTTCTAGGCCTCACCCATGCCTAGATATTGGGAGGGAAAATCTCTCTGGACTTTAGAAGTGGATGAGCAGTGAATAAAACGCAATCTTTGCATAAACAATGCTCCCAAAGACCATTTGAAGTGGTACCTCTGACACATGGATCATATCTTGTGTAAACTTTATATAGCTTAGCCAAAGAAGATCAAAAGCTTATTTTGGTTGAGATGTTACTTGCTGCTCTACACATATTTACTTGGGCAGGTTGGTTTAGAATCTTCAGATCCAACAAAGAGCTTCTCCTCAGTTGCAAAAGAAACAACATCACCATGGTTTTACTCCATTATTGCTACTGCTGCTTCTTCTAAGCAGCAAATGGGTCTCCTTTTCTCATTGGAAGAAACAAGAGCAGGACACAAATCTATGTTGTGAGCAGTATCATGATGACACATACTGGGATAAAAATAATCCTAAAGGAGCAGAATTCCACATGCGAACATCTTTACTTCATTGAAATCTCTAGGGGAAAAAGGTTAAGATAAGAAAAGAAAAAGAGGTTTCGAATATAATGTGATTGACCAATAATGGAATAAAACCATGGTAGTGCACCCCTTTGTTAATCTATTCAGGAGCAATGCATGCTTGGACCTTATACTTCAACATCCTGTTTTTTGGTTTTAAACCCAACTTAGAGTGACTTTGTGTTACTATTGAGTTCTTTGTCACTTTCTATAACTAACCATTATAGCATATACTCGATCTCAGTTTCAAATTAGCACATCATTTTGCTATTACCTTGTGAAAAGTGAATCATGACTTTACATTGGAAGAAGGAATTGAAGTAGAAGAATCTTCAGCCACAGAGGGTGCTGAAAGCGGTTCACCTAAACCATCTGCAAATTCACCTGGTGCACCACTCCCTTCAACGCTAATCTCGTGAAAGCTTCTCTTCTTCAACAAAGATTCCATGTTTCCGTTCTCATTATGGTTCTCCTGCTCAGGTTGTTCTTGCGCTTCTAATTCGCCATTTGGAAGTGGCAAGGGTTCTTGACCACTCAACCGATAAAAAACTTTTTCAACTGTTTCCCCTATTTCCTTCATAAACATTTCATTTTCCGACATCAACTCCCAAACTGATTTTGAGGCTTTGTCAAGCACTGGAGTCCTGCAGCAAAATCAACAAAATGGTCGTTACAGCACTCCCACTGCAACTTTCAGCCTCAAACAATCTCAACATTAGACAAGTGACTAATGTATTGAAACTCCCTCTAGCATAGTAGCATTTGCACCTTGTTTGTGGGGTCATGACATTTCTAACCGTGCATCATAGTAGTTGGTCAGCAGTCTTAAATGTTTCATTGGTAAAATGTGGCAACACTACAACAACTTACTCAAGTTCGTGCCTTAGTGCATCAAACAGCTCCCTTTTCGTCTGCTTCTCTGCACCCGGTGTGTTAAGAACCTTACTCTGCTCCACCATAGTGATTGTATTTTTCTTTAGCTCCTCCTGCAATACAGAACGACCAAGCACGCTCAAACTTAAACACAAACTACTTAAATTCTCTCGAAAAACACAAATGATATCGAACTCCATTTAAGAGGCAACACAAAACACAAACCATTCTAACCCCAGAGTGCAGGGATCCCTGTCCCTCCACTACCATGTGTCTAGAATCTGACCTTTGTTTGCGTTGCGGTGCTAAATGGAGTCTGAATAACAGGAGCCATAAAAATCAATCTTTCCGTAACTGATGAATGTTTTCAATTAAAACATATGACGTTTCAGCTCAATGTCTTCTACTGAGTTAGCTAAACAATCTATCTGTTTACAGTGGGGTGTTCTAAATGCAATGTCCATAAATAATATCTGCTCCCAGATTTTTAACCAAAGCTGGGCAAACAAGGGCTAAGATTAGAAGCGCAACGGTTACTTTGCCCTACTTCATAACTGAACAACCATTTTAACTTTCCCAGTCATCAAAACTGAAAACTTATAGGGCAGAATGAATGTGTTCATGAGAACTAAGTAACCAATTGACACCAAAAATCAGAACTTCACCAACAAGATACCAAATTGTTGCGAAATTAATGAAAATAATGAAATTTTTCTTTCAGCAATGAAGTATGATAGAGTAAAGAAAACTTACATTGGCTTTTAATTGGGCAATGATTTTAAGTCTAATAGCATCAATTGTACCATCATTCATCAATGATTCAAGAACATCTTGAGGTGTAACAACTGAAGAAGTAGAAGAAGTAGATGGACATGGAGAAGATGAATTCCTCATATCACCCAAAATTTCTGACTGATTCTACAGGAATTAAGAAAATTTCAAAAACCCTAGATTCAAAGAGTGGTTTTACACAACCCTTGATCAACGGAATTATTAGGGTTATGAATCTTTTGATAATTAAAGAAACCTAGGCGAGTTTATTGTAGGTAAAAATTTCTGTTTCTCCGAACCTAGGCACATGATAGGCCGCAGATATTGAGTTTAATCTCCAACCCATGGAGTGTTTTCATCCACTTTAAATTCAACGGAATCCAGCACTTCCTGCCGTTCAAAATAATCAAAACAGAAACATGTGGTCACAAGTCACAACGGCCTATCGGCCGATACGTATGTCGGCAGGTACTGAGACGAGATCTTTTAGGTAGTGGAAACTACCGCTAAGCCCAGTGACGGAGCCCAGTGGGGTCTAGGCCTAAAATCAGTATAATAACCTTAGAAATTTTTGTTTTCCACAATTATCGAAAATTTTACCATTTGAAGCTAAAGTTGCATAATATTTTACATAAATTCATAATTTATTTTCTGAAATACCGGTATTGTTTGGTTTTATTAGTATAAGATTTCATAAAATATTTTGTTACAAAAAAAATGTTCAGAAAATTTCAGAGATTTCATATAAAAATTAATATTTTATTATAAATAAACGTTTAAAAAATTTTAGGCTGCCTATGACCGTCATTTTGTGCATTGATATTACCTTTCACCGTTTATATTTTTCCACCCAAACCAAAAAACCTTGCCTCTGTCACTGACTAAGCTCTATTTTCCAGTTTTTCTCATAATGAAAACTTAATGCGCATCTATTTTTTATAAAAATGTTTTTCATATACTTATATTTTAAGATTTTCTATTTTTGTTTTTTTAATCCCCAAACAGACTTTCTATATATTATTCTTCTTTGTTTTTGTTTTGTTTATTTCAGAATAAGAAGAACAAAGTGCTCGATTTTTAAAAGCATCAACTGATATTCTTTATGAAGGTTCGTTCATTTTAATTTTTAATTTTGATTTCGTTTTGATTTTTTTTTTTCAACTTCTATTCTATCTACAATCTTTGTACTTTGGTTTTTTAGGGTTTTTGAAACATATTTAGAGATGTTTTTAGTTGATTAATGATTCGAACGACTACCTTGCCACCCTGAGTAGGGGTGAATATGGATCAGTTTTCTCCTCATCCACATCCAATCCAATTCATTACAGATTTCAAATTTGGCATCTGCATTTAATCCAGCATCTAGTGGATTCACAGATGGACGGATTGGATACGGACAATCCAATAGATTTGTTCTATAATTAAAATTTATAATAGAGAAATAAAGCCAATAAAAATGACTACTTATAAAACCTACACATTGTGTGTATAATGTATATATATATGAATTCCATGGACAATACCCCAAGAAAATAAGTCCTTACAAGTTGCAACATACACCAGTTTACCATATACAAAAGTTCCTATATTACCATACAAATTACTCCCAAAAAAATAGGTATTTACAGCTAGGACCATCTTCACCGTATATAGAAGTTCCAGAAAATTAACTGAAATCGACAAGCATACCAGGTGCCATATACCGCATCGCCAAAAAAACAAGAAGTCATTGTATCCAGCACCAATATTACCATACACATCAGTCCAAAATCGTAATTTCTTCAATATCTTGAGTATTTCCAATGCGTCTGCAATTAAGACAAGAACACAAGAACATAAGCGAAAATTTGATTATCAACTGGACATAATAAATCTTTGATAAGTACAAGATGACAATTAAAAATCGATTAATTTCACAGTTTAAAGTCAACAAAACAGTAAAAGTGAAACAAAAATCAATTTTGTGTCTGTGATGTTGAGGCAAGGGGACAAGGATTAGCATTCAGTAACAAATAATGTTAAATCTAATAATTTGGTATACAAAAGTTCAAATGGTTTGCATATCATACCTAAATCCAAGCTTTCAATCTCCTCGTCAAGTTCATTGACAATTGGCTTAACTTGAAACCAATTCTGACTGCAAATTAGAGCTTGTACGGTCTTCGGGTGTAATGAACTACGAAACTTATCAAGGACACGACCACCGGTAGTAAAAGTAGATTCAGAAGCTACAAATGAGATAGGCATTGCTAAAACATCTCGAGCAACCATGGACAAGACCTTATATTTGGTAGAATTAATCTTCCAATAATTCAAAATATCAGACTTGTCATCCTCCACATCTTCACTAAAATCAGACAAATAGTTGTCAACTCTGATTTGCCGTCAAATGTTCCTTGTTGTTTTAGAGATTCCTTAAACTTAGAGGCTAATATTTTTTGAGGTAGTGCTGGATGAGAGGTATGAGTACATTTTGTCGTTTGTGGAGGTGGTTAAGAAGCATTGTTACCTTTATAAAAGTCTGAATACTCATCAAACATCTTTGTCAAAAGTGATTTAACCCCCTTCATTGCGTTGCGAAACCTGTCATCAGTTGAAACCCCTTATTCATCGATTAGTAACTCTTTCAAGCAAAAAGAAAGATACGCTTCCTTACGTCGTGGGTCAAGCAACACAACAATGTATAACATCATGTTAATTTTACCAAATTCCCAATATACCTCATACTTCAATTCTATATAATCAGCCATGCTGCTCAATAAATCATCACTCTCAACCCATTCTTTCAATTGTGCATGGATATAACAACTTTATCTATAAATGAACTAGCTGTAACATATGAACTGTCATACAATCTCAATGTAGCCTCATAGAAAGTCTCCAGAAATGGGATAAACGCATGAGTTATTTCCCAATTAGTAGGAGTAAGCCATACCTTTGGAGCAGCTGAAACCACTGGTATGATATTTGCATATTGACGAACGTCTCTTGCAGGAGGAGGATGAAAAAAGTCATTCGCATACCCTGTTTCTCTAAATAGGTTGAAGGCTTGCTCATATCTTTCAGCTGCTTGCAACATCTTGTAAGTCGAATTCCACCTAGTACTAACATCTAAGCTTAAAAACCTTGAATGATCAATTTTCTCTTTTTCTGCACAAGCTTTAAACTTCAACAATCTAGTTGGTGATGCTCTTACAAACTTAATCGATGCACGTATCCAGCTTATTGGTTCATTATGAGTATCCATACATTCTTTCACCACTACAGCAAGGACATGTGATGCACACCTAAAATGCATGTACTTCCCTTTCAAAACTGCTACCTTCCGAGCAACGACTCTCCTAGACAAATAGGATACAGTTCCTTTATTTGCAGAAACATTATCAACCGTGACGGTGAATAGCTTCCCAACCTTCCACTGTTATACCTGTGTGATCAAAAAGTTAGTTGATATCTAATACAATAAAGAATATAAATGCACAAATCAAACCAATAAAGGAAAACAACGTTTGATAATTCGGAAATATTAAGTTCAGAGAACAATGTTCAACATTTCAGAGATATTGAATAGGTTATGTACCTGTATGATCTGCAACTGGACAGAAATTTCAAAATCTTTTTCATTAGCACCCAATCCTTATGAATGTAATGACTAGCCACACAAATATAGCTAAAGTTTTTGAATTGAAGTCCAGGTGTCAGTTGTAAGACATATACGCTGACCATGCAATTGATTCTTTAATTTTTCCCGCTCACTCTTATACAATTTCATACAGTCACGAGCAATAGTAAAACGAGAAGGAACTTTAAGCTTAGATTCAAAAATCCAAAAATCCAAAAATCCAAAAATCCCTGATGTTGTGCGAAATTGAAAGGAAACTCATTTAGGATAACCATTTTAGCAAGGGAAAGTCTACATGCATCTTGGATAAATGTGTGGGACATAAGAACATGACCTTCACCCCCACTCATAGGTTGAAAGGTTAAACAACTCTGATTTTTTTCTCTTTGTATTTATGACACAAATGCCTGATATGATAAAGAGGATTAGATGTAGCATGAGTAACACTACCATATGC
Organism: Papaver californicum; assembly: GCA_023531435.1. Lineage (NCBI taxonomy): Eukaryota > Viridiplantae > Streptophyta > Magnoliopsida > Ranunculales > Papaveraceae > Papaver > Papaver californicum. The sequence continues at coordinate 2,210,046 of JAJJMC010025027.1, read as the reverse complement.
ATATAAGACTTTACAATGCTTGTATTCAGCTTTAGGAGGCTTCAAGTCCAAGCGTTTGACAAAATGGCCCCAGGCTTCAGATACTTTTCGTTTCTTACCAACAACATGCAATGGACTTTCTTGTACAGCCATCTCTCTCGATGTGGGATGTGTAGCAGGAGGCAACTCCTGAACATGCTCATTATGTATCGGTACATTTATGACATCATTAAGTGTGATGTCAGGTTGTACTTCAGTAGCTTCTTCTTCATTATTAGACCCCATCTCTAGAAAATGAAAACAAATTAAAGCAGATGAGAAACAGTACCAAAAAGCGAAAGATGCAATAAAATGTATAAACATCAACATTTGTGACCTGAGAAAGTCATTTTTAATAATCCTACAATCCACATTAATGGACCTTCCTTTTTGATAGAATTATTAAACAAACAAGTACAACTAAAGCCAAAACGATTCATTTCTTCCTTTTTAAAAGATTTAATCTAACTTACAGAAAAAAAAAATACAATCTACATTAACTTCTATTCATGGGCACTCGCAACGGCGGCCGAAAAATACAACCCCGTAATAGCTATACACAATCACCAGATTGATGTGAGTCACACTGATGTGAGTCACACGAGTGATCCAGGGTGTCATCCAGCCTGTCATCCAACCTGTATTGGTTATCTGTCTGTTGTGTAAGCATGCGTCTATGAAGCATGCATGTCTGAGAAGATTGAATAGAGTCTGTATAAAAGAGTCAGTCAAGATTCATTAACAAAGTACGAGAGATTCAATTAAAGTTTTTCTAATTCCTTTTTGGTATCAGAACGGTTCTCCTTGGGAACAAGCTAAAGTTTCTCGATTCAAATCAAGTCAGATTTGATTAAATGAATTCATCAGAGATTTCTCGTTTATCAATGAAGTTTTCTTGGAAATAATCAACTCTCGATCTATTCTGCTTCTTGAAGAAAAACAATTCAGTCTTGGGAAGTATTGATTTCTTACTCGATCGAAGAAATCTTAAATGCTCGGCTATTCATCACAGCAAGAATCGGTAACAATTCCTTTCTAATCAACACTATAAAATGAGAATCAAGAGCAAGAGGTGATCTCTTCGAATCTTCTTTATTATTTTTTTTCTTCTAATCGCTGCTATTAATCTCTGGTATTATATACAAACTAAGTTTCTGGTTTTCTGGTATTAAAAGGATTTACGCCAGAAATTTCTGTTTGTAGTGATCTTGATCAAAACATTCCTGTGATTCTTCAAAATCTCTTTTATTTTGATCTACTAGAATCCTCATTCATAAATCTTCTTTTGTTTATACATTTTAATGATCGAAACTTTTCCTACATCTTCCTTCTCCTCTGTTTCTGCTTCAATGGAAAATCCAACCTCAAACTCTCTTTTTAAGATACCTTTGAATCAACTAACTAATTTCGTACAACTAAAACTAAAGGAGGATAACTATATCACATGGAAAAACTTAATGAATCCAGTGATTCAGAAATTCAAGATCAAGAAATTTCTTGATGAATCATTCCCTTGTCCTCCGCAATTTACAAGTCCAAGAAATCAACAAAATGGAATTGATAATCCACTATATACAGACTGGTTGGATGAAGACTCAACTATTACTATGTGGATCCACTCCACAATTTCAGAGTCGGTGATTGCATATTTTTCAAGATCTCATTCTTCTGCTGAACTGTGGAAGAATATAAAAGAACGATTCGGCAAAGCTTCCTCTACACATTCTATTCAGTTGAGAACAAAGTTACTCCCCATCACTCAAGGAACAAAATAAATCTCATCTTTAATCAGTGAAATCAAGTTTTTCTCTGATCAATTGGCATCAGCCGGTGAAATTGTTTCTGATAAGGAATTAGTAGTGATAACACTCAAAGCTCTTAATGAAGATTATATTCCATTTGCAACATCGATGCGCCACATGAATCCACCAGTCACATGCATTGAATTGCATAACAACCTTATTAGTGAAGAATCGGTTATTCAAGAAAGACACAAACTACAGAAGGAAGATCAATCTGCTAAAGCTTTTCTTTCTAACACTGGAAGAGGATATCCAAGAAATCACTAATCTAGTTCTAGAGGAACTTTTAGAGCCAATCATAGACTTCCATACAATGGTCCAAGGTATCCTAATCCTTCATTCTTTCCAAGATCTACCTATAGCAGAGGCTTATCTTCTGGAGACAAAACAGTCTGTCAAATTTGTAACTCACCAGGACACATAGCAACCACATGTTCTCAAAGACTCAATTTCACATACCAAGGCAGAGCACCTCCTTCTAATTTGAATGCAATGCTAGCAGCGACAGATATTCTTGATGAAGAAGAGTGGATAGCAGATAGTGGAGCGAATAAACATATTGCTTCTGATATCAAAGTTCTACAAGAATCAGCTACATACGATGGACCAGACACAATCCAAACCGTAAATGGTGCAGGTATGCTAATCACACATCAAGGTAGTCCAAATAAGTTTGCAAATGAACATTCCTTTGATCTGAATGACATCTTGATTGTACCTGAGGCGTCTCATAATTTGTTGTCTATTCATAACTTTACAACTGATAACAAATGTGCTTTGATTTTTGATTCTGCTGGCTTCACTGTGAAGGACAAGAGATCTGGGATAACTCTTTTCCAAGGACCACATAGAAATGGTCTCTACCCGATCACATTTGGTACTACACATCCTCCACGAATTGCACTGGCTTCAACAACAACTGATACTCTACTGCTTCATCGGAGATTTGGACATCCTTCTTTTCAGACTATGCAGCGGCTATGCTCCTTCCTAAAATTGCCTAGTACTCTCTCAAAACCTATTCACTGTAATGACTGCAAATTATGTAGATCTAAGAATTTGCTTTTTAAACTGTCTACTTCAATGGCTATAAAACCATTAGAATTACTTCATATTGATCTTTGGGGACCATGCCATGTAGCTTCTATTTCTGGTAGTCTCTATTATGCTAATATAGTCGATGAATATACTAAATTTTGTTGGTTGCTTCTATTGTCTACTAAGTCTGAATTCAAAGTTGCTTTTGTGTCACTAGTTACCAAACTAGAAAATCTATTGTCTACCACTGTAATCACAATAAGAACAGACAATGGTGGTGAGTTCATCAATAACTTCTTAAAGGATTTCTGTTCTAAAAAGGGGATTTATCATCAGCTTACTTGTCCTCACACTCCAGAACAAAATGGAGTTGCTCAGATCAAACACAAACATCTTTTGGAAATCACCAGAACTTTCCTATGTCAGTCTAATTTGCCTACACATTTTTGGGTGGATGCTATACAAACATCCAATTTTATTATAAATAGACTGCCAACAAAGTCTATTAACTTTCTTTCTCCATATGAGCTTCTATTTGGCAAGTCACCAGCATATGAGTCCTTCAGAGTATTTGGCTGCTCTTGTTTTCCATGGTTGAAGCCATACACAACCAACAAGATTGAACAAAGAAGTCGGCACGATATTTTCATTGGATATAGTCTAAATCACAAGGGATATAGGTGTCTTGACCCAACTAATGGAACAATCTATATCTCTAGGCATGTCTCTTTTGATGAGACAACGTTCCCATATTCAAAGCTAGTGTCCTCTACAACTGGTCCTTCACTGTCAGATGCGTCATCAGTAGCAAAGGTCTCTTGATCATCCACATCTGACAATGAGCCTTATTCATCGCTACTGCCTTCTACAACTGGTACAACTGATGTGATTTTATATAGTGGTAAAAAGAGGTTCGATTCTCGAACTTGTAAAGGTAATGATTTTAGAAAATAATGATTTAAATTAATTCTAGAAAATTCCAGGAGTAAGAAAAAGACTAAATAACCTAAGGATGATTTTTAAATAATTTTAAAAGGACCAGGAATCAGGAATCAGGTAAATCTAACAACCTATGTGATTAATCAGATAATTCTTTTTAAATTAATTGAAGCACAAATAATTGCCAAAATTGGTTTTGTTATACTAACAAACAGAGGTAAATCACAAGCATGGACTATCAAAATTAATTAACCAAGCATAATCCATCAAGCAAAAGCACAACTGTTGAAAGAAAACCGTTTTCACTATTTAAAACTATGCAATTCTAATAACAAAAGAATTATAAATAATTATTAGAAAATAATTAAATCACATAAAATTAAGAATTTACCTTATCCATCATCCCAGTAAATAAACTTAGCTCATGGTGGAGAAAACTTGCTCAAAATACTCTTTCATTGCTCAAAAAGTGCTTACAATGGTGAAATAGGTGTAAAACAGCTGAATAGATACGCTTATAAGCGTTACAGGTGAAGGTTCAGCCGTTACACAGAGAAAATAAGCAACAGGAAAGAAGAAGGAAAACGAAACAGGAACAGCAACGTTTGTAAAGGTTGCTAAGTCTTCTTCTCCGTCAACAGACAAGGAAGAACAGTCGACGGCCGGAACGCTGTCAATTCCGGCAATGAGTTTAGAGCTTCTCCAAGCTTCCCCACCACTTTTTAATCAATTCTCTTGGTATATATAGGTTGTACAAACCCTAGGGAGTCTTCCAAACCCAATCAAACACGTTAAAATCTATCCAAATCTTCACAAATCCGATTCCAAGCCGGAATCCATTTTTCCGTCCAAATTCATGATTGTGCAATATTCTCCGGCGTAAATCACTCTAACTTGATGTGTTTGAGTTGGTCTTGGACTCTTGTAGCTTTTGGAACAAATTGGAACTCAAAACAACTCACAAATTACGTGAATAGAGTGCACAGCACTTTCCCTTCTTTAACACCCGTGTTCCCGCCATATTTTGAAATTGAAATGAAAGGGGTGCCCCCAATCCAAAGTGTGGGTGCCTTAATCAATTTTCCCGGGTGCCTTTAACACTTTTTGAGCCGATTTTTCCACAAATCTTTATTCTTCTAATGTACCTACAAAAGCATAAAAACACGTAATATTTGCAAAATCGAATACTAACTTAATAGAAACTAAGGTACAATTTAGACACTAAAATGTGTCTATCAAATACCCCCAAACTTACTATTTTGCTAGTCCTCGAGCAAACTACTCTAAAAATAAAGTAAAAATCCTAACTCACTTTCGCAGGAATCGCGACTACATTTAGCATATGCAGTAAGCCATTAAACCCTTAGGTGTCCCTAGTGGATGAGTTTTGTCTCGTGAGGGTTTACAAGAGGTTTACCCACAAAACCTGGATCTAGATCTTAGCAACACGTGAACGATTAAGGGTAGACACTAAACAAGCTAGTTAGTTGGCTACTTAGATAATCGGCTATAGGGACCATTACCCTTTATGAATCCAATCACTGTACACGAGTGTTAACTCAAGCATACTAAAATTCATATCTAAGACAACAGAGTTCTACTCAGACAGTTATCTAATCACCCATCACATGAAAAGACTTAGAAGATGAAAGTAGACTGTAGAAGGTCGCAAATGTTGACTGAGGCGAACGATGTGTCCCATATCTGTCTGAAGGTCAGTACCAAGATGAAACCTAGTGTGTCGAGATACTCCCCATTTATTTTCAACGGTTACTACTAACTAAAATATTTACAAGTTCCCATGGATCCTGCGTTCCACGCTTGCTTAGGTGACGGAGACAGGGGGACCACACACGTAACTCTAAAACATTAACGTATTATTCATGTGGGGCATGATCTCAACACACTAAATGTCATTCCAGTGCTAATTAACATGTCGATGCTAGGACCCACCAATACTCTTAGAGAAACACGAAATTGCAAAAATAAAAAACAGAACGTGATGTGGTGGTGACAACTATCATGTTATTTCTAACACCTGAACTCTGTCTCCTTTATGAATAGACCATCTAGCTGGGCACACTAATCCTTATAGCAAAATGGCTAAGTTTCCATCTACCTAGAGTGGTTACTGTCACCCTGAATTGTTCACATGCTTCTAAATTCCAAATCTTATTAATCTTAAAAAGTCTCCCAATACCCCCAAACTTAAAATAAACAGTGTCCTCAATGTTTGCACGAAAAGGAATTAGGGAAAGATATTACCGTGTCGCATGAGCATAAGTTACCTCCTTAAATCATATAGCAATAATCGGAACAACTGTGGATCATCTGAATCAAATAGTGTTAACCACAATAGAAGGAAACAGCAGCAAGCTTCAAAGATAAACAATCTGAACACACTTTGATCCCTATCTAGGTAAACCACATCGACCAGAGGATGGGTTTTTGGCAACTGAACTTCTTTCTGAACAGGATGATCATTGGATCTAGCTCGAAGATGATCTTGTACAATGGCAGACGTGCATATATCAGGTCCAAAGCTAGGGACCTTCCTAAGAGTTAATGGTATAGCACATGGAGAATGATAGTCACCCCCAAACTTAGAGTTTTCAGTGTCTCTAGATAGACTAATAACAATTTCCCTCATTTCCGGATCGTCAGATTTTCGAAAATAGTCAATTGCTTCTTCTAAATTACAATCTGGTGGTGCAGAACATAACAAAGTGCTCACTTCATTAATAACACTGTCATTATCGCCATCAATTATATAGTTGGCTAGGCATTTCTCTAATGGATCGTCTAATGGGTCGAGCCTACGCTTCATCTCCCTAGACGGTTTGGATTCCTCCTCTGAATGGATCTGGTGCATACAAACTGTTGGGCTAATTCCCTTAATATCTGCTATGGTCCCTCCTAAGGCTTTCTGATTGTCCTGAAGCATGGTTACTAGCCTCTTGTCTTGGTCACTATCCAAATCTGGAGCTACAATCACAGGTAAGGTCTCTGATGGGCCTAACTCATCAAACTCTAATCCAAAGTAGGCTAGACATTTTGCTAACGGGTCTTCTATCAAAGTGTTTGGTAATGACTCCTGAACTGGGGTCTCTATCATGTTGACGGTTTCTAAGCTGGGGTCATCTAGCTCAGGTGGTTGATTACTAATGTTGAAGATATTCAGCTCAATAGTCATGTTACCAAAAGACAAGTTCATAACACCGTTACGACAGTTAATGATCGCATTAGATGTTGCTAAGAA
>JAJJMC010025027.1:2098079-2202980 GCA_023531435.1 Papaver californicum | reverse complement strand
CTTCACAAATCCGATTCCAAGCCGGAATCCATTTTTCCGTCCAAATTTATGATTGTGCAATATTCTCCGGCGTAAATCACTCTAACTTGATGTGTTTGAGTTGGTCTTGGACTCTTGTAGCTTTTGGAACAAATTGGAACTCAAAACAACTCACAAATTACGTGAATAGAGTGCACAGCACTTTCTCTTCTTTAACACCCGTGTTCCCGCCATATTTTGAATTTGAAATGAAAGGGGTGCCCCCAATCCAAAATGTGGGTGCCTTAATCAATTTTCCCGGGTGCCTTTAACACTTTTTGAGCCGATTTTTCCACAAATCTTTATTCTTCTAATGTACCTACAAAAGCATAAAAACACGTAATATTTGCAAAATCGAATACTAACTTAATAGAAACTAAGGTACAATTTAGACACTAAAATGTGTCTATCAACAACCTTGTTAGATGTGTCACCATTGGCCCAGAAAAATTTACCAGCCACATCTGCCTCTGCTAACAATACTCATCAGATGCTAACAAGAGCAAAGACAGGACATAGCAGGCCCAAATCATATCTGACCACAAAGTATCCATTAAGTGAAGCATTACTCTGTACGGTTGACACAGTCGCCACATGTATCACTTCTGCTCACAAAGGGACTGTCTGGCGAGTAGCAACGAAAAATGAGTATCAAGCTCTTGTTGATGCCGGCACATGGACATTAGTGGATTCACCAGGCCTCACCAACAACATTGTGGGCTGCAAATGGGTGTTTCACATCAAGTACAATCCAGATGGGTCTATAGCAAGACACAAAGCCCGGATAGTGGCTAAAGGGTATCATCAACAACCAGGCTTAGATTATGAAGAAACCTTCAGCCCAGTAGCTAAACCTACAACAATACGAGTGGTTTTATCTCTTGCGGTTCAATTTGATTGGAAACTCCATCAACTTGATGTCTCAAACGCCTTTCTTCATGGTGAGCTAAAGGAGGAAGTATATATGGCACAACCACAGGGTAACATTGATGCCACCAGGCCCAAATCGGTTTGTCTTCTTCACAAAGCGATTTATGGGCTTAAGCAGGCGCCCAGGGCCTGGTACGACAAGTTGAGTGAAAGCCTGTTAAAGTTGAACTTTGTTCAATCAAAGGCCGATACCTCTCTATTCGTTTATCATTTGGACTCTCTTATTATAGTTGCTTTAGTATATGTAGACGATATTGTGTTAACAGGTAGCTCCAACACTCATCTACAGCATGTCATTCAGAAACTGCAAGTTCATTTTCCGATCAAGGACTTGGGCAATTTAAGCTACTTCCTGGGCCTGCAAGTAACCAGATCAGATGGCTCTCTATTTCTTGGGCAAACTAAGTACGCTGTGGATCTTCTACTGAAGCATCAGATGGATGGTTCAAGACCATGCCAAACCTCATTAGCTGCCTCCAATACACTCAACAAAGAATCTGGAGACTTGTTGGCTAATCCAACTGTCTATCGATCTTTAGTAGGTGCGCTACTTAACTTGGACGCGACCTGATATATCATTTGCGGTGAATCTTGTGCGCCAATACATGCATCAGCCGAGAACTGAGCATATGGAAGCAGCAAAGCGTATCCTACGCTACATAAAAGGAACTCTTCATCATGGACTATTGTTTACCAAAGGTCCAAAGGGACAACAATGCTCACAGGGTATTCCGATACGGACTGGGCTGGTTCCATTGATGACCGAAGATCAACAGGAGGATATGTCATCTTCCTAGGATCAAACATAGTTGTCTTTTCGGAAGCAGACGACTGTTGCTCGTTCTAGCACAGAGGCCGAATACCGTACATTGGCTCACACCGCAGCAGAATTAGTGTGGCTCTGTTCTCTTCTTCGAGACTTACATTTTCATCCAACCGGAGTTCCTCGTGTAGGTTGCGACAACATAAGCTCCATCAGCTTGGATTCAAATCCGGTACAACATTCTCGAATGAAACATGTTCACATCGATCATCATTTTGTGCGCGAACTGGTACATGATCATGCTCTAGAGGTTTTCTATGTTCACACACTGCATCAGTTGGAAGATATCTTTACCAAAGCTCTACCTGGACCCAGGTATACTGATCTTAGAAGCAAGCTCAGAGTATTTCCTCAACCCATGAGCTTGAGGGGGGATAATAGCTATACACAATCACCAGATTGATGTGAGTCACACGAGTGATCCAGGGTGTCATCCAGCCTGTATTGGTTATCTGTCTGTTGTGTAAGCATGCGTCTGTGAAGCATATGTGTCTGAGAAGATTGAATAGAGTCTGTGTAAAAGAGTCAGTCAAGATTCATTAACAAAGTATGAGAGATTAAATTAAAGTTTTTCTAATTCCTTTTCCCTGAACTGGGTTGGTTGTTTAGTTTGTGTGATTTGCTATTTCCAGAACATCATTATACTAGATCCTTATATTGCAAAAGATTTCACACATTTTTTTCTGTTTTCTTTGAAATTTTTATTTATAGTCTACAATGCTGAAATTGATACCGAAAACATAAATTAAATCATTTGAAACGGAAACATAAAATGAAACCAGAGAATCAACAATACTAAAATTGATAACGAAATTAAAATGGAAACATAAAATGAAACCACAAAACCAACGAGCATACCTGAAGAGATAAAGAGATCGACCAACCAAAAACTACTCTTGTATAATACTTCTGCATAACAAATAGAATCTAAGTAAGGAAGCCATTAAAAAAAATTGAAGTAAAGAAGGGGGTTTAGGTTGTAGTAAACTTTGTACAGTGGTTGTAAAGATTTGAGGGTGATGGTGTATAAAGAATCCAGTTTTATAAAAAATGAAAATGAAAATAAAAAAATAAAAAGAGATCTCCGACTCTTCAGTGATAAACAAAAAATAAATAAAATCCCACTTCAATTTTTATTTTCAAATATATTTACCATGAAAATTGGTACTAGGTTTGCACAAAGGTCGGTTCGACTCGGTTCTTGGTAGAACCGTACATCTGTACCTTTCTATGGTCGGTTCTCTACCCGTGTATCTGTACCATGTACGCTGTACTCTCGGTTCGATTCTGTACCCTATACCCGTCTTCTCGGTTCGGTTCCGGTCCTATACCTCCTTTTTTTTTCTAATTTAATATGCTGATACGAGAATGAGATGATGCTTGGTGCCTGACCAACCAACTGTATACCTTATTGACTCACTGCCCACCTAACTTTTTAAAAAGTCAGGTAACTATAGAGAAAAAAGCATGAGAAGAAGCGCCATCTTTTCCAAGAGGATTTTCAATACAAGTAAACTACAATAGATTGCTCAAGCTCCAAACATCATATACCTACCTGCAAGAAGGCTGCAAGTAGGTTGTACACAATCAGATGGTACGAGATTCTGTACAAACATGTTCTTGAGATGGCATGATAAGATGAAGCTGGGTGGACGAGTGTAAACAAGGCCACTGATGGAAAAGTCACTTGTTGTTATAAATGCTACACATATGGATGATGAAAAAAGCTCTAGCAAAACTGCTTATGGCTGGTACAGCGTGTGCAACTTGGTTTTAACACTTCACTAACCAAAATCTAATAATATTGATTATACATCTATTCAGAACAACCCAAAACTTGATTGTATCCAATCCATAACAGTGAGTTCCAGCAATAGACTGCTTTTTTTTTTAAGTGTTAACAATGTTATCCATTTTAAGGTTTATGAATACTCTGCACAAAAGCTCTCACAGCTTTCCTGTACATATTCATATATATTATAAATTTTGAGTAAATATATGAACCCATATACGCAGTTCTTTTCTAAATCCAAATTCATATTGATTCTACATCTAAAGTTTAATACACATTTCACCAAGGACATCAGACTATAAAATCAACTGGATGCGGAAGAAGTTATCATTTTAAGCCGAGCATAGTTAAAATACCATAATTGGCAACATCAACCCACATTTGACACACAATTTATAATTGTTCTGCTATACATGTATTCCTAACTGTTTCTGAAAAATATCAGACAATGAACCACCTAACCAGTAATCAGTAAAAAATCTCCTCCGTGGTGAGCAACTCAAATGTATATCAGCTCTATCAATTTCCAGACATGTGAGTACGACTTATGAAACTGTTCCTCGCAAGCCTAGCACTACCAAAATAGTTCATAGACATTTATGCCATCATTAACAGTTAACTTCATTCAATGTATTAGGTATAAGCCGGGTAGAAGTTTCAGTATGACTTGAGTTCTGTGGATGATCATACTAACCAAAAATCTGCCCACATAAAGCTCCATGGGGCATCATACAGACTAGTCTAAAACACTCATCTTTTTTCCAACTTTAACTAGGCCAGTACAAATCTGAAGAATTTGTATGAGAATCCAACTGTAATGGGTTTGCAGTTCTAACCGTACCGATACATTCTTCACTAACAACGAGATGAGCCAAACTACCTTCCACACAACCATGGAAGAAGCTGTGTGTAGTAAGAAAGAGTAGCCAGGAAACAAAGCAATTTCACTAGGTTAAAAATATTCGGTGTCATCGGTCCGGTATAGGTCGGTTCCTAGGTAGAACCTGTACATGGTACCTGGGTGTACTCGGTTTTTTTTTTATACATGTACCCTATACCCTATACTCTCGGTTCGGTCCGGTTCCGACTCGGTTCCGTCGGTTCCGATTCGATCCTTCGGTTTCGGTCGGTTTCTGTGCAGCCCTAATTCGTCCTCATTCAACCCACAAAAGTGGTCCTACAAAATACTTTATTAGTTAAGTAGTATAAAATCATCATTTTTATACAATTTTAATATTCTACAACTGTTATAAGGAAGGTTCTTTTGTATGAAAAGAAGTCAAACACTAGTATTAACCTTAAAGCATTTAAAGATGATAAAATCCTTTACCTATAAACTCAAATAGTGACAGATCAAACTAGAATAGTAACAGAAAAATACTTATGAAACCCTACCGGACAACAAAGTACTAGTAAATCTAATATATAACAACAGTTTAACACCATCATTACAAAATCAACATGCAGTTATTAGATCTGTAGTACCAGTTGTTTTTCTGTTGTCAAATAAACCTTAGAAGTTCGATGGGACGAGATAAGTTTATTATATAGCAGATTTTAAAATTTCTTAAACTATCTCCATTCTTTTTTCTATAAATTACATAAGTGTCCGTAATCTAACGAATCCGAATGTCCAACGGATTTTCAAGGTTGGAAACGTGTTTAATCAATAATCCATTGGATTGGATTCAAAAAATTCATCTGCATCCAACCCATTAACGAACTGTCCGGGCACCTACCCGTAAAAATACGGTTGGATCGGGTTGAATCCGCAGGTTCCGTTCCAAATGCTCACCCCTAACCTGACTTAATTGAGAAGCAGCCGACTTGGCGGTAAGAAAGAAATGCCAACCAAGGTGCTATGAAGTCCTACCTGCATCTGTTTTACTAAGGTTATTCCTTATGGACAAAAGTAGTGGATGATAGTGATGGGAAACCGTTGCATAAATGTTACCAAAAGTTTTGTTCCCGTTCTCTCTCCTTGAAAGGAGGGAACGTGGGAGGGAACTAAGAGAAAGACTAGGATTCAATCTTCGCCAGAAAATCTTAGAAAACGAGTTTTGAATCTCGTTTTCTGATAATCAGCGATATTTGAAAACTCGCTTCCTAGAAGCCCTTAAACCATAGGGTAGCCTAAATAGACGAGTTTTGTATCGTGAGGGTTTACAGAAGATCTACCCATAAAATTTTTCCTAGAAATACGCCTATTTATATTAATCCTCGTCTCCATGCTTAGGAGGATCGCTGGTTGTGTTTGCCGTGTTAAGCGATGGAAAGTTCTGTATACACATTTGATAACTCTGATAAAATCTGAAAGGTCTACCGTTCTGCTCAAAGTAGAGTGAATTTGCATACTCAACCTACATAAATTAAAAAATAAGTTTACGGTATAATCGAAATGGAAATGTTTAAAGATATGGTAGTAAATAAATTCCACTTACAATTCCATCAACCGTGATATGAGGAGGTATGTATCTATTATTTTTATCTTAAATATTTTTATAATCTCTTACTGCTCTCTTCATTACAGAAACCTTACTTTGTATAGTCTCCCTCGTTCTGTTATTAAGATTTCCAAATAGTTGTACATATTTATCAAAAACCTGGTTCCAAAAGTCTATGGCCGTAAGTTGACGAACCTCTGGTAGTAGGGACACAACGACCCAAGCTATAGTAATCGCCACATCTTCTTCAGACGAATATAAAACCATTTTTAACGTAGGATATACCATGAGATAATAGTTGAATCCTTAGCTTTTACGAGGAGTGGGTGAGTGAAATGTTAGGAGTTAAGGTGTGGCTTCATTGGTAGAAACGATCTCATTTTATAGGGGTTAGAGTATATGGTGAAGGCCATATTACTCAGTGTTAGACTATCGAATGTGGATTCAAAGCTTGGTTGACCCAACTTTAACTTTATCTGACATGTTATACAGACGTTACATGAGGTCATTCACATGGTTTATTGATATGGCTTTTCAATTATGTAAATGTAACATGTTTTAACAATTGTAAAGATATGATGAGACTAGGCAATGTCCAAAAGTAAGACATTTTCCTATTAATAGATAAAAACTTTAAATTACATATTTTCTTAAAATTAGGTGTTTCTTAGACCTATTATATTTAGACCTGGATAACATAGTACTAAGCCCCGAGAAAGAGATAAATCTTCCTTTATTTGTCGGTACGAGATTCAATTATGGATGCAGCTTTGAAATGAATAAACGGCTCTTCTCTCCATTTGGTATATGCATCCTGTGCCGTAAACTTATCCCCTTTATGTATAGTGAGAAGCTCGTTGTACTTGATGCACAACTTCCTAACATGAATGGTCGTTCTGCAAACATAGTCGGCCGTGTAATCATGGCGTGGACCCTTCCACTTCGCGTCTAACTTGGGAACATAAGGTCCTGTTTTTACCAAATTCCAAAATATATCATCATCCCGATCTTCTTCCGATAAATCCATGACGATGTAATAATTCATAATCCATTCTGTCTCATCCACAACGGACTTTAACCTTTCCTTTCGTTGGAATTGGTCGTAACCTCGTTTCTTGCTTTCCTCTTTTTCCATGGAAGTCATTGGTCTGCTTTTCTAGTGTATAACTTCTTCCATAACTCTAATTGATTTTGTAGTTGATGATGATGAGGGAGTAGTTGACTTGGTAGTTAATGATGATGGGAGAGTAGTTTGTCTGCATCTTCTGAGTATCTCTTCAGTTGAATTGGTAGTTGATGATGGACTTGTCATTGTAAAAGAGTTTAACTCTTAAGAAAGTAATGAATGATTGAGCAGTATTTGTTTGAATGAAGTAGTGTTTGATAGAGAATGTGTTATTCTATTTATGTGCTTAGAGGTCCAACGTCTCTATTTTTTAAACCTTAATCAAACGACTATTTTTTAAACCTTAATAAAACGCCTAATGTTTATATTTTTTGAACCTTACATACAACGGGTATATGAAAGGTTACATAAAAAAAATTTGTATAAAACCACCACTGTCTATCATTTATTTTAAACACAACTTATCCAAAGCATTTGCAACTCCAACACCTTCAATATGTATTCCAAAAGTAAACAAAAGAAGATTTTGTGTATGGAAGCAAAAGAGGTTTGTCCATTATGTTTCATGGTTAACCATAGTCTGATGCAATGCCCCTGGATGTATTCTAAGTGTCCGCAAGATGGTTTTCCTGGCATCAAAATGGTCATTGAATCACAACCGGAAAAGATTAGGTATTTGCAATGTCAATATCCAAATTGTCATGAAGAAGCAAAGTTGCTAGAAGATGTTGTGAATGCAAAAGAATATGAAAGGGTAAATGATCTATCCAAAAACTTCAAAGTTAAAGCCAAATTGAAGATATATGTGTCCAACCGCTGTGGAGAAGAAGGTCACCCGATCAAGCATTTTCCAAACATAACATGGAATAGTCAATTTGAATGCTCTAGTATTACTGAATGCTCAATGCCTAACTGTAACACTTATATGGAAATGCACACTTCTATAGAAAAAAATACGCATGGAAAACATTACTGGAAATGTCCAGTGTGTTTTTCGGTGGAATAGACTGATTAGGTGTTATTATGTTTTAGTGTGACTAGCGGTTTGAATTTAAGGAATATGATGTACGGTTGTTTTGAATAATTGATGTTGGTTTTTATTAATTGACACTGCATATATAAGAATGACAACATGATAAAAGACGAGACACTGCAAATATTAGCATATCTACTCGTCTCCTACTTGACTTGACAAGACTAAAACTGCAAAGACATTTGGTGGACCCATTGCAATGCTCTATTGTGAATGACCATGCGATGAAAGACTATATAATGCAAATAACAGCCTTGCATGTCTCCTATAGTGAATGAACGCACGATGAAAGAGTGGACACTGCAAATGGTGTATCCATGGTTCGAAACCATTTTGATATTCTATCTCTATAAATACAACACTTGTCGCTCAATATAACACACAACAAGTTCTCAAGTTCTCATACCCATCTACTTCTTTAGTTTTCGTCGTTCCTATTTTATAATCTTCACTATTCAGAGTACTAATGGCTACTTATACTGAAGAACAAGATCAAAACCTTTTCTGGTCTTACTATAAAGCTACACAACTACAGGCCGTCGGACAACAAACTTCACCAGCTTTACTCTGGACCCAAGTGCTACAAATGTTTAATGAGATTGATGGAAACCCAAACAACCGTAACATCAGCTCGATCAGAAGTTGGTTCTCGATTATCAAAAATAATGTGCAAAGGTTAGTGGTAATACAAAAATCACTATATCGAACTAGGGCGTCATGGATGACAAACCAAATGATTATAAGTGTTTATCATTTAATTGGATGTTATTCTAAACTGTATTTTCCAATAATACACTAATTCAATATATTTTTGGTTGTTTATTGTAGGACGAAGCTTCCCGTACTGCATATCTTGCAAAATATGGAACGACATTCCGTTTAAATCATTGCTACTCAGGATAGTAGACATATTTCCTCATATGAACCCGACACGATTAGCACGAGAACCAACTCCTCATAATTCCGACACGAGGATTAACTGGTTTGATTATAGTTTTTTATGTTTTAGTTGCCTCGTGTGTTTGGATTTGATGAACATAATGCAATGCTGTTTTTCATAATTAAAGTTTATGTTTTTATGTTAATTTATGAACGTTAAGTGGTAATGTGTGCCAAGTTATTTTACATATTATATAGCTCTGATAAAATAAAAAGATGTGCTTTGATGTATGCAAAGAGTGTCGATTGATTTTGAAAGGTATGAAGACCCGCATGCAAAGACTATAAATATGATATCGAAAGATATGACGGGACGAGTACAAATAGTGTCGATTATGATTATAAATAGTTAACAAAAGTAATAATCCAACGTTTGAATGATATCCTTTATGAACTGTAAAAATATCAAAATAATTAACAAAAGTAACTAACTCCATTGGAGTACAAATAACAAAAGCATACTACCATCCCTAATTAAACCCTAACTCATTTTTGCAGGAGCCACGGTTGCACTTAGCACGTGCAACAAGCCTTTAAACCATAGGGCGACCACAATGGACGAGTTTAGTCTCGTGAGGGTTTACACAGAGATATACCCACAAAATCTACCCATTTTATTATCCTTACTCTTCATCTAAATCTCCAGGGGGAGTCCCTAGTGTGGATCGGGGGTTTAGTTCTAGAAAGTGATCCTTCAGAATATTGTAGCATTCATAATGTATGAAATCACGTCCTGTTCTTTCATGATATAACAAAATATCATACTGTTCATGTATGACACAAAAATACGATTTAACTTTTGAAATAAAAAAATGGTTTTATAAAAAGTTTATTTAACTAAAAAACACTAACCATTTCTTCATTAGTAGTTCCTCCATGCGGGGTTTAGTAAATTTTTGTCATAATGGTTATATACATCTTGACAGCCTTTTTAATGACTCGAACTATTTTTCCTATAGAATCCATTGTTCTTTGGTTTGGGTTGCCATTTCTAGCCAATAATTCGGCTTTGACCAGTTCCTAGAAATCGATACCAGAGATTAAGTGTTGTGTCACTCTCGGTGAAAAAACCACGTGGATCCAACTTGTAATGATCACCAAATCTTCAGATGATATAAACCTAGCAACCATATCTAAATAAATATTTAAAATCAAATGTTATTCGATGAATAAAAAAATGCTTATAAGAGGGGTGTGTTCTTTGGGTTGAGATGATCTCTTTTTATAAGAGAATTGGTAAGGATGGGGCATGTCGGCCATGTGGGGGGTGATAGACACATTTCAGTGTCTAAATTGCACCCTAGTTTCTATTAAGTTAGTATTCGATTTTGCAAATATTACGTGTTTTTATGCTTTTGTAGGTACATCAGAAGAATAAAGATTTGTGGAAAAATTGGCTCAAAAAGTGTTAAAGGCACCCGGGAAAATGGATCAATGCACCCACACTTTGGATTGGGGCACCCTTGGATCGGGCTGAGCTGGATCGGGCCAACTCAGCGGGTCAACTCAGCCCAGTCAACTCGGTCAAAGCCAGTTGAACGAGTCAAACCTTCATCGGGGCAGAGTTTCATCGGCAGCAAATTCTTGATTTTCAATCCAGATTTTTTTAGCGATTTCAGCGCAAATTGGGAGTTACCCAATCTAATTCAAGGTCCGTATAATCGATTAGAAGCTCTAGAAGCCGAAGATAGGGGCCAGATGAGCATGAATCTGTTCGGAAACAGG
The DNA here is from genome assembly GCA_023531435.1 of Papaver californicum. Taxonomy (NCBI): domain Eukaryota; kingdom Viridiplantae; phylum Streptophyta; class Magnoliopsida; order Ranunculales; family Papaveraceae; genus Papaver; species Papaver californicum. The sequence continues at coordinate 2,192,150 of JAJJMC010025027.1, read as the reverse complement.
AGTACATCCCTGTTTTGGATTGCTATCAAATTCTCGTCAAACTACCGAGTTATAAGGGGTCTAGCACATCCTAGAAGATTCCAAAGGCCTATATAAAGAGTTTACAAGCTTCAAAAAAGAGTTACGCAGCTCCAGGATCACTTTTGCTATTTTCCGGCTTACTCCGTCACCGCTGCTACACCGGCCGTTACCGGTGTTCATCCTTACCTTCACCGAAGAAGACAGCTCACCCACACTTGTATTTGTTACAAAATTTGAAATCTCTGTTGCCTATTTCTCACTGTTATATTCTCGGTTGAGTGGTGCTGTAACGGTTGGGCTGATTCTGTAACGCGTCTGCTGCGTTACTGATTGGCTGTTACAGTCTTAATCAATCTTGTAATCTTTATTTTGAGCAATGAAATCAACTTTTGAGCAATCTTTTTCCACCATGAGCTAAGTCTATTTACTGGGATGATGGATAAGGTAATTTTCTCAATTTTATGTGATTTAATTATTTTCTAATAATTATTTATAATTCTTTTGTTATTAGAATTGCATAGTTTTAAACAGTGAAAACGGTTTTCTTTCAACAGTTGTGTTTTTGCTTGATGGATTATGCTTGGTTAATTAATTTTGATAGTCCATGCTTGTGATTTACCTCTGTTTGTTAGCATAACAAAACCAATTTTGGCAATTACTTGTGCTTCAATTAATTTAAAAAGAATTATCTGATTAATCACATAGGTTGTTAGAATTACCTGATTCCTGGTCCTTTTAAAATTATTCAAAAATCATCTTTAGGTTATTTAGTCTTTTTCATACTCCTGGAATTTTCTAGAGTTAATTAAAATCATTATTTTCTAAAATCATTACCTTTACAAGTTCGAGAAACGAACCTTTATTTACCACTTTAAAAACTACATCAGGGGGAGTTTAAAGTTATTGCATATACTTATTTATTTTAATCATAACAACTTGTTACGTCTTTTCATAACTTTATATCAGTGTTCTTCTTTATTTTATATTAATGCTATTGTTGCATCTCTTCAATAAGTTACGAGACGTATATTGAATAGAGTTGAATGAAATAGATAAATCCTAATCATCGCCTGACGAGACTAATCATTGACACTGATGAGACTCAACAATGACATTGACGATATTAGAGATTCCCCACGCACTATGCGCACTCTCGTTGAATCATGCCTTTATATCATTGTATACCGAGATAACTCGTAGGTCTTTGTCAATAAAACTGAAAACTTTGTGACCGACTATGCGCACACTCATTCATCTAGTTTTAGGAATTTAATCATGCGATTTACGACTGAAGAAGATGTTGGTGTTGTGGAAGCCTAGATTTTAGTTTCAAACTTTCTTACTAAAGGGTCATTTGAAAATGAAGGAAAATTATTTTGGAACCGTATATTTCAAGCTTTTGAAGAACTTATCGAAAATGAGAATAACAAAACCAAGATATCGGTTAAACATAGATTCAATCTGATTAACGATGAAATAAAAACTTTTGTTACCATTATATTTCCAGTCACCATAAGTCATCATGCATTGTCTTAGAGTTATGAGTGAGTATGGAAAATTTGATTTAATTCATTAATTATTTCGTATAATATTGACTAATCTTTGAAGGTCTCACTAACTTTAGTCCATTTTTTATTTTTTGCTTGATGTAGAAAACAAGAGCTCGAATAGTTTTTCGTGAGGACACGGGGAAACCGTTTAAGCACGATGCATTGTACGAGCTCTTTAAGGATTGTATTCCAGGATATAATGTAAAATGAATATTTCAATGTTATCCATTGTATTTGAAAACATATAGTGCTTTGTTTTTGTTAATGCAATAATATTAATTAATTTAAAATGAGGGTACATCAATCAAAATAAAAGCATAATCCTATATCACCACGATACATCCTATTGTTGGTGACTCTAAAATTTAACTAATAAATTTAAAGTACAAGTAAATTAGATAAACAGTTAACTATAAATAATCACTTTGACAACCGCTAATTGTCACGAAAATCTTCATCTGGATGTGGTGGGATACCGAGACTGAATCAAAATGGGATTCTCGAGTTTTTTAACAGCGGCTCTTTGCAACGGTCCCAACGTGTCTAACTTAATCTCCATAATTCTCTTTTCCTCCGTGCCCCTTTTAATATCCAAATATCCACGAAATATTCCGCCCCCCTCATCGTACTTGTTGAATTTGACCTTGTTGGATTTCCTCATAACATTGGCAAGGTTTTTAACCCCCATATTCCTATCTCTCTCCTCTGCGGCATCGTGTCTAAGGGCATCCCTTCTTTTGAACTCTCTGGGGCCTTCAGGATTGTAATATCATTGTCGTCCGCCTTGGTTACTTGTGCTTATACCATCATCGGTATCCGTATCCAAATCGACCATGGTTTCCGATGCAAAGGTGGGAAAGGTTGCCAGAGTTGGATGGTCCCTATCATTGCAGGTTTCTTGGTTTCTATCCTACATAGTGTTCTTCCATATTTGGAAAACATCCTCAAACTTCCATCTCTTAGGTGGTGACCCAACTCATATTGTTTCTGACCTAGATCATACTGAATTTCATCGCTACTTATGCTCGGAGAGTTTCTAATATAAGGAGATACTGTCGCAGCATACAACTTGACCTTTTTTAAGGATAATGACTTTGTGCTGCAAAGAATTTACGTTTCCTAATTGGGCATTTGGAAGTTGTCTGATGTATTCTTCATAGATGCGATGCCAAAATCTTCTACCCATCTGTTGTGTTCCAACAACCCCATCTCTTGTTACAGCGACCATGGCTCTAGCTAGGGAAATGTCTTCTCTTTTTGAAAGTTAACCATTCTTAAGATTGGGTGAAGAAGATAGTAAGAATTAATTTTATGTTTTGTTCAAAAAAGTACACAGGAGAAGAGTAGAAGGAATTCAGATGGATTAGTGTGAGTATACCGGTGGAGAAACATGCGTATATATAGGAAAATCATAAAATAGAGTCGTTGGTAGTTAGAATTTGAGAACCGTAGTATGATCAGAGTCGTTGTGCCTTCAACGATCCAGAGAAAAAATGAGGCTTCAATCCTCGTCCAGGCGAGGTTTCAATCCTTGCAACCAAAAATTAACTGTTACCATCAAATCATAGTCGTAGGATGTTCATATCCTTTGACAATCCAAAGGTTCCGACAGAAAGCGAGGATTGAAACCTCGCCTAAGCGAGATTAGAATCCTCGCTCCAATGCGTGATACATGATTATAAATAGTCATATGATAATCCTACGGCTTACACGATTCCGTTTAATACACACTTCCAAAGCTTATAACACAACCATCCAGATGAATTGGGATGTGTATAAATAGTCGGCACCAAACACTTCACTCAACACACCAACCTTCAAGTGTTTCAAATACTTTGATTATCATATTTTTGAGTATCTTATTTTCATATTTGTATTTCAATGCTAGATGAATTTTTTCAAAACACTTATGAAGATGAAGACATGGGATGATTTAGAAATCTCTTTTTCTAATGATGATGCAGTGTTATTATATCAACATATTTTACAAGATGCCCATGATTTACATCAACCTACACCGGTTGAAGTTAAATACAGGGATATAGTCCATAGAAATCGTTTCCAAGCCGATGCTAAGATGATAGAAGACTACTTTAACTACAACTGTACTTATGGGCGAAAAAAAATCCATGGTCAATTCGGCATGTATCGACCACTATTCCTTTGTATCTTAAGAACTGTTGTAGTTATGGACCCGGACTTCGAACAACGGCCAGATGTATCTGGAATTATCGATCATTCACCACACATGAAGATGATTGCAGCTATGAAGTGCTTGTGCAAGGGTGTTTCTCCTGATAACATTGATGATTATTATGAAATGGGTTCCCTAACTATCTACAAGTATTTAAAAAAGTTTCTAGATGCTGTGCTATATGGGTTTAACGAAAGATACATGCGTAGACCCACCCACGATGATACGCAAAGGTTGTTGAGAGAGAATGAAGCGCGCGGGGTTCAACAGTGATATTAATGTTTTGAACCAATCAGATGTGTTTGACAACATCCAGAATCGTGTTGCGCCTCCTTGCAATTACATTGTCAACGATTACTATTACACAGAGGGTTACTACCTAGCAGATGGTACATATCCGCAGTATAAAGTACTGGTCCAAGCGTATAAGGAATCGACGATTAGTCGCAAAAAGAAAGTTTTCAATGATTACCAAGAGGCTAAAAGGAAAGATGTGGAGAGAGCTTTTGGGACTCTCAAATGCAAATTCAAAATTCTCGATAAACCATGCATGTTTCATAAAAAGTTTGAAATGAAGTCAATAATGTGAGCATGTTTAATAATGCACAACATGATGATGGAGAACGAATACCGCGATGAAGATTAGGGAATGCAAGGGGAAGAACCAACCCCATAAGTGCAGGGCAACATCAGGCTGGCTCCGGTTACTCTTAATGACCCAATGGGGTGGGAAACCCTAAGGTTGGATCTCACTCAACACATTTGAAACCGTAACGGTGAAGGGTATCGTCATAACGAACCTGTTGAAATCGACAACCCAGTAGACGTCCATACTTATTCAGACGACGTCAATCCGGAAAATGATGCGTACCTGGAGGAAGAAGCTCATGATGAATACATGGGGGGGAATGTTGAGGATGTAGGAGAACAATATGATGACAATTCAGATGGGTCATTTTATGATAACGGACAATAGGGAATCTAAGTATTGTCGTTTACCTTGTAATCGTTTAATTTTTATTATGCTTTATTGTAGTGTAATTTGTACCGTATTTTATTACTAAATGTTGGTTCTTATAAATAATGTTATTTAATAAGTAACTAACGACAATATATTGGTTTAAGTACAATAAAAAAAAGCACACTATAATCCCTAATTAAACCCTAACTCATTTTCGCATGAGACACGGTTGCACTTAGCACGTGCTACAAGCCTTTAAAACGTTGTGTGCCCCCAATGGACGAGTTTTGTCTCGTGAGGGTTTACACAGAAATATGCCCACAAAATCTAGTAATTTTATAGGCCTTAGTCCTCATATGAACTTTGGGAGTTTCCCGCCGGCGCGGCGTGAGTTCTTGGTTAAATTCAGGAAAGTTTGCTTTGCAAATCAAGTAGCAACCATAAAAACGAAAGTTGTACCCTTTTTCACTGAAAACCCAGACTTTGGCCATCTTTTCCTGCAATTAAAAATAAAGTATGTTTTTAGGTAACTAACGAGGTTTCAATATGTATTTAGGTAACTACTGAGAATCACTTACAATGCCTTGTACCGTCAGCCTCGGGGACTCACTACGATAAATTACCACCTACAACCCATAATAAACTCTTAGAGATCTTATTATCATCATATACCTACTTTGAACAACAAGCTTTCCTCTATGATTAGGATTATTGTCTGTAAACTCTGCCATGATTCAGTCCCAAAAAAGGTTAATCCATTCACTTCCGTTCGTTGCAAATCTTCATCTTTAAAAATAACCACCCAGGAACTAACGATGTCTAAGTCTTCTTGCTTTGTAAACCAATAGGCCATAATTTTTTAAGTAAAATATTACTACAAATACAATAAGAAGAAGAGCTGAGTTTGTTTTTGTAGATAAAAAGGAGATATGGAGAATAAGATGTGTCTCAGTATGACAAATATCTCATATATTTATAGGGGTTAATGCATTATTTATTTCAATGTAACACAAAACAATGGCGTATAAAACCAATCCTTATATATAGCAATAAACATTATTTATGGGGGATCCATAGATATTATATTCTACAATGTGCCAAATCTTTAATAATGCAGGGGGTTGTATTTATTAATTAGGGTGAATAAGTAAACTTATCAAATTACAAAATAAAGGAAAACAAAAAAAATGACAATGTTTCAAATAAATCTCATTTTCGTAGGAGACACGGTTGCACTTAGCACGGGCAACAATCCTTTAAACCATAAGGTGACCCCAATGGACGAGTTTAGTCTCGTGAGGGCTTACAGAGAGATATACCCACAAAATCTATCATCTATCATGTTACTTATCATCGGGATGCGCAGGGCTTGGTATGCGGGCTAATTCTTCCGGGTTAAGCTCCGGGAAGTTGTGTCGCAATATTAGGTAACAATTATAAAATTTAAAAGGAAATTGGTTCCTCTCTAAAAATAATTTACGATCCCTTTCCTCCTACCATGAACAACAAAAAATAAATCTGATTAGTTTATAATCGAAAATCATCTTAAATATATAACTAATGTTAAAAGATAAAAAACTTACAAGCATTTCACCATTGAACCCGGGGGTAGGAGTTCGATATAATGGTATTAGAATGGCCACGAATCTTTTTACAACTTTTTTAATGGTCGACACCCTACACATGATGACTGTAACGTTTCTATTGTTAGGGTTCTCTACTATTTCGGTAAACTCTTGTAGAACCCAACTCCAAAATATCTTCTCAACGTTTATCCCCAATAATAACTTCTCAGGATGAGTAGAAACGTTTGAGTAGGACCTAGTAAGGGCCTCGTCTTCCTTGTAGTAAAATTTGGCATAATTGGAGAAACTAATTGATAAAATATATGAAATAATAAAATAGAGAAGGATATGAACTAAGAAACTGGTACTTGGTGTGTGTAATTCAAGCCGAGAAGTGTGGTATTTATAGTGAAAAAATGAGTAGATACATGCGTACAATTAGGACATATAATTTTAAACATTGTTTCAGATATTAAGAATAAAAGAATTATACAAGACAAGGCCCTATCCAATAAGTGACTCTAAATTTGGTAATCGTTAAAAAAGTAGTTATGAGTTTTTCAAAATAAAGTGACAAGATAAAGAAATATTGAAAACACATTGACATAAGGACTTAACGACGAGAAATGCGGAGCTGGTTGAAAGGAGTCTGGCCCCTACTGAATAATGATTGAAAATAACTAAATGAACATCTGTACACACCTGCAAAAATCTTATCAAAATACTGTACTTTATGATGGTCATAAATAATGATGCCTAAGTGTTGTAAACCTATGCCCATTATTTTCAAAGATAAAGCATGCCATATTTATGATAATGTGGGTAATTTTTACTAATACCATGGAATAAACACAAAATTCAAATACCATGAAATACAAAAAAAATAAATAAAATCTTATGATTTACATTACTAATAATTAAACCCTAACTCATTTTCGCAAGAGAGATGGTTCCACTAAGCACGTGAAACAAGCCTTTAAACCATTCGGTGGTTCCAATTGACGGGTTTTGTTTCGTGAGGGCTTACAAAGCGATATACCCACAAAACCTATCAACAAATCAGTTACGGATCGTCGGAATTATTAGGACTTGGTTCGCATGTTAGCAGTTTCGGGTTTAAACTAGGAATAACGTTTATCATTGTTGAGTAGTAATGATCAAAAGGGAATGGCCTTCCGTTATTCTCAAGGAAGTATGTGGTATGGGCCGCTTCCTCCTATAATAAACAACCAAATATCCAATCAATTAGTGTGTAATATATTGGAAAATCCTGTAAACTAATAAAATACAATTAAATGACAAAAACTTATAATCATTTCTTTCGTCGTCCCACGACCCCTGGTTCGATGTAGCGGTAACAAACTATTCTCCATGAAGCTTCTCACGCCATTTCTAATAACATAAAAACGAAATCGAAACGATTGGTAGTTGCGATGGTTGGGGTTCCCACTTGTTTCCCCGAACATTTGGTGCACCTTCCTCCAAAAATCCGTCCAAGAGACATTCATATTAATTGTATTAGTTACAACGTTTGAGTAACACTTGATTAGGGTGAGGTATTCGTTGTGAGGATAAAAAGGCGTTATAGGAAAACGTAAAGATTCAAATATAAGAAGGGAGGAGTGTTGTACTTATAGGAAAAAATATTGAAGAACTTGATAATTTGATGAGTATATATTTTAAAAACTTGATAATTTGATGCGTCTTAATATTGGGAGAGAAGTGTTGTATTTATTGGAATAAAATATTTACTCGCTAGAGTAGGGGTACATAAAAGAGACACAACGAATAAATGCATCGACACATATGGATGATTACACAATACTGAGCCCCACCTAATAAGTGACAATTATAACGCTACCCGTTTATAAAAAAAATAAAAAGTAAAATTTAAATATGTTAATACCTAAAAATTGATTCTAGAAAAAAAATAATGTACTATAGAAGTACTTTCTTTAGATTCAGAAATCAAAATCGTACAAGGCAAGCCTAAACCACGACAGTAGCTGTTTCGCCCTGCTTCAGTCACAAGGAGAAAAAATGGGTTGATCTTAGGGGAGGGAAGCAAAGAAAGTTGAAGGAATTTATATGTTGAATTATGTGTAGAAATGTTGAACTATTGAGAAAATAACATAGCTTTAGAGAATGATTAGCTTGTTGTTTTTCTGAAATGGGCTAAGTATCCTATTTATAATAGTTGGTATACACACATTCCCTTGTAAAGTAGTGGAGAGTTGGAGTAATGGGAATTATAGGGGTAATGGTGTAACGCCCATTATCCTTGGAAGTTTCTGGAAAACCATGATTCTATTACTCCATTGACCGCTTCAGTCTTACCACTACTTTGTAACTTCCTTGCCATGGGGTGTTTCCACGCCCATGTTGCTGTAACCACCAGAAAAAAAACCATGAAGAATACTTTCATGTAATTGTTTTGATTTCTTGTAGGAGTTAGTGGAGTCATGGACTCAAAACACGTGAATAATATAAGTCATGCCAGTACGGGCAAGTGAAGATGGTGCTACCACAAGCAAGGACAGCACAAGGGTAGGAAAGGAGTGCTAGTGCCACTGGCAACACAACTTAGTGCTAACACTAGCATTATTGCTAGCGCTGCTCCCAGCTTTAGCACTAGTACTACTACTAGCACCGCTAGGACTTGTTTGACGCGTTTTTTGTTGTTGTTTTTTTTGGCTTTTTGGCTTTTTTTTGCCCTTTTTTTTGCCCTTTTTGCACATGTGTGTGCTACTCATTTGTGTTGGGAGTTGGCTATGGCTTTGCCAAGGATGGCACTTGCTAATGCAATGGTTATTGCTTGTGCACCACTAGCTTTGACATTTATTAATGTCGTGGTCATATTTATGGCCTGTTTTAGGGTTTCTCAATTGTATGAGATTTAATTGTTAGCATTTATGCTTAATTTTGTATAGTGCATACAGAACATACTCAAGAGATTCAGTCGTAAAAGTTTGCAACTTGAGATAATGTTTGATGCGACTCTGCAATTAGATGGCATGATGCTTTTAGTAACACATTTATTCGAGAATAGTGTAAAATCCCAGAATGACCATTGTGCCCTTTTCGCTCTACTTTTTTTTTTTTGTAAAATGACTATTTTTCCCCTGATACAAAACTTGATTAATATGACTTTTCAACTCTAATTGTAAAATAACCATTTCCCCCCTGATATATAAAATTACTATTTTACCCTTGGTCTGAATTTTTTTCCTAATTGACTAATTTACCCTTTATCAGAAACCCACCATCAAGACTAAGTCCTCTGCTTAGCGCGGAACAAGTAATGTTACGTGGTAAGCACTAGATGGTGGTATGCCAGACGAAGTAAAATATGACTTTTTATTATTTAATGGTTAGATATCACTAGAAGAGTAGCAGTTGGATGAGCATGTTTTGCTCTTTCTACGATTGTACTCTAAGGTATATAGAGCATTCTCCTTCTACCGTAACAACACCGGGAATGTATTTGGAACCTTAGTTGGTTGTAAAGAGTGTTGAGGCAATGTAGCCGTCAGAACATTAAGATAAGTGTGGAGGCAATGATTCTGCCGTCAGACACAAAGATTAGTGTTATCCGTGAACACTAAGATGAGTGTTGAGGCATTGATTCTGCCGTCAGACACAAAGATGAGTGTTAGCCGTGAACATTAAGATGAGTGTTGAGGCATTGCTGCCGTCTGAACACTAAGATGAGTGTTGAGGCATTGCTGCCGTCAGAACACTAAAATGAATGTGGAGGCAGTGATTCTGCCGTCAGAAACAAAGATGAGTGTTGAGGCATTGTTGTCATCAGAACACTAAGATGAGTGTGGAGGCAGTGATTTTGCTGTCAGGCACAAAGATGAGTGTTATACGTGAACCCTAAGATGAGTGTTGAGGCATTGTTGCCGTCAGAACACTAAAATGAGTTTGGAGGCAGTGATTTTGCCTTCAGACACAACGATGAGTGTTAGCCGTGAACACTAAGATGAGTTTTGAGGCATTGCTGTCGTCAGAACGCTGCCGTCAGACACGAAGATGAGTGTTAGTCATGAACACTAAGATGAGTGTTGAGGAATTGCTGCCGTCAGAACACTAAGATGAGTGTGGCAGTGATTCTGCCGTCAGACACAAAGATGAATGTTAGCCATGAACACTAAGATGAGTGTTAGCTGTGATCACTAAGATGAGTGTGGAGGTAGTGATTCTGCCGTCAGACACAAAGATGAGTGTTAGCCGTGAATACTAAGATGAGTGTTGAGGCATTGCTGCCGTCAGAACACTAAGGTGAGTATGAAGGAAGTGGTTCTGCCGTCAGACACAAAGATGAGTGTTAGCCGTGAATATTAAGATGAGTGTTGAGGCATTGCTGCCATCAGAACACTAAGATAATTGTGGAGGCAGTGATTCTGCTGTCAGACATAAAGATGAATGTTAGCCGTGAACACTAAGATGGTTAGAACTTGAGCATTGATATTCAAGGAATTCAATCCATGGAAGTTCTGCGGCTTGAAGCGAGTTCATTCGTTACATGAAGTGTTTAACTTTTTGTGCATACAAAACATTTTCAAGAGAAGCTTGTAACTTGAGGTAATGCTCGATGCAATTTTTCAATTAGATGGTAAGCATCTAATTAGTGTTTTGTTCATAAATGGCGTCACCTCTGTTCTAAATGTTCGCAATTTTGTATAATCAATGTATTCTGATTAATACAAATAGTTTGCATGGTTGCCTATGAAATAATCGAGGGTTTAGATGAGTAAAGCCATGCAATTACTAAGTCCCATATATGCAAAATATCTTCAAGGCTAATTTAGCCAGGAGTTGAATATCCCTTCTCAATTTTCTTACAGAATGTAGGACAAGAGTAATATTCATAATTCTGATAGTTGATCAGGAATTTATGTATATTTATTTCATGCTTCTGCATCTATGCAAAAGCGATAAAAGAGCTTCAAGACTAATTTAGATAGGAGCTGAATATCCTTTCTCACTTCTCTTGCGGAATGTAAGATATGAGTAATATTCATAATTCTAATGCTTGTCAGAATTTTATACGTATTTATTTCATGCTTCTCGGCTAGGAAAAATAAATAAATCAATGAACTTAGTTGTCGTATTTTACCATGAATTTTTATTTGATGACGCTCCGAAGATGTCAAATAATCGCCGAAGGAGCAATAGTTGATGTAGTAGTACATGTAGGATGATAGAACATCGTCGGGAGAGCATAAACTAGTGAAGCGTGGCTGATTTGTATGATGGAGAGACCAAAATTGACCCGTGTGAAATCATATTGCCATGGAATATCCCTCGTCTGGTAGAATATTCTTTTTTCTGTGGATGAGACTAGCACTGGAGGTGTTGACATATTGAGTATGTGGGCATCGTGAGATCTCCAACAAGATGCGACGTAACTGGGGACCTCAGTAGGAGTTAGGACTTCATGTCAAGTAATCCCTTGTGATAGGATTCATGGATGACAACCTCATAACAAACGTTGAGAGCCTCATGGTTTTGTGTTTCTTACACATTTCAGACATTTCTGATTCGTGTGTGATGTCGACTCATCATAGCCATATTTCTGGGGATGATGTATTTCTGACAGCAGCTAGTAAAACTATATTCCAGATGTTAAGAGGAGAAGCTTGAATCTGAAATGGTCAGGCCATTTGAGTGTTCACTTTGTATTGGAGATTGTTGTAGCTTCCTTGTTATCGTGATAGTTGAGATAAGTATCATAACGACGGATACTGTCTGTTAGGGATTGCTTGGAGCATGAGGGGGAATTGATGGCGTCACCTTGAGAATTCTGAATTCAGTATGTCTTCCATAGTTGACCAGTGTAGTTGAAATTAGCAGCATCTGCAACAGGGACGAAGTCTCCATTCCATGGGCGTGATCAGGTTGGGAAAGGAAGCTTACGAGCTGTGGATGTACTGACGTACAGATGCTTTCATCAAGATGATGCGAGTGAGGGGTTCTGTTGCTACTACTGTTGTTGATTAAATATTTTGGTCGAAGAAGATGACTGTCTTAAATCTATGAAACTGAAAAAGCCTTCAGGCCCCAGGTGTAGCTACTTTGGACCGTTGCTCGAAGATAGATGATTTAATAGTATCATCATGAGTTCATTCCTCTAGGGTCTGATCAGGCAAGGGAAGCCAGGAAGGTTGATATCTCATATTGTTGTTGTTGTCTTTGCGCGCCCTGCCATCATTGCGAGAGCTTGAATTAAAGTTGGAGCCCTTCGTTGGTGCCCGGGTTGTTTAGTCGCAACTGAGACGTTTTTATGAGCATTGAATGAATGAAATTGTGTCTTATCCTGACCCTTTGGCTCATAAGATTGTTTAACCTTCTGGATATGATGATGGTATGCTTATATAGGCGAAGTCCTCTGAATACGTCGAGGGTGAAGAGGATGAGTTGAGGTATCTTGTTGCCGACGTAGTGCCACAGGTGTCTTCAAAGACTATGATCCAAGAGGCGTCTCTTGAGCCATCTTCTGAATCCTTGATTGTTATAAGATGTGATTCGGTGAGCAGTCCCCTATCACACTTCTTTTTTATTTCTGAAGTGATATTTTTTGGAGTAGACTTGGGATGCGTCTCAGCCTCAACAGGGGTTACAGGCGCCTATCAGATCTGACGAAGTAGTTAGGAGAGGTGAAGATACCTTTATAACATGTCTTTGGAGAGTAAATGGCCTTGTCAAGATTGTGACTCTCTGGTTGACCATATTTTATAGGATGAAGAGGTTCTTGACAGCGAAGGGATCTTGTGCAAATCTTCATTTTCCAAGTGTGGTTCTTGTAATCTTTTGGATGCAGTTTGTTGAAGTCGGTGCTCCAAATGGTGTCATTGCGTAGGATGCCAATACGATGAAAACTGCACCAATTGAGTATCCAAACGCTGGAGTTGACTAGTTGACTTTGACTTTGAGTTTGATAGGACTCGACTCTTGGAGGAAGCCGAGATGACTAAACTTGTTTTCGGATGGCTTTGTCGTCATATGAGAGCCATTTAGGGGAACTTGAAGGAAATAGGTGCATCTTCGGCTTAGAGGTGATTACTTAGGCTAAAGATGATGCTGAAAGACTATCCTGAGAGTTGAGGCTTGCCACTGAATCCCTTGCACATGTGGACAGACCATGTGTTGATGGTGCTTACCAGTTTTCAGAGATTTTTCTAAATAGTAAGTTTTGAGGTTTTTTATGTGTTTATGAGATACCCGAATTTTCTGTGGTTTTATTTTGGGATTTTGAGTAGGTAAATTTTGAATGGTTTCAAAGGATTTTCTAGAAAGATAAATAATACTTCATGTAATAAATTGAAATCCTAAGCATGAATGCAAGATACTGCAAACATTTTGGAGGATTTACAAATATTGCGTAAAAGCAGAGAAATATTGTTAGGGGTGGTAAAGTATTTAAGCCGTGACAACTTTGTCAGGGGTGGTGAAGTGTCTAAGCCTTGACAACTTTAAGCCACTTGCCACGTACGACTACCTCTGTAGGCTTATCAGTATTGACGAATTTTTAGTATCCAACTAATATAACTTTAATGATCTGATGTGGCATTTCTCCAAGAGAGGTAGTAGTGTCTCCGATTTGGAAAAGGTTGGGTTTCGGTAGCTCAGGTTGATGACACATTTTAAGGATGATTGGGTTATCGGTTTAAATATTCTCAGTAGAGGTGACCCCTATCAATTAGATAATTTTTTGAAAAGGATCAACTTTCCATTCACATCGTCAAGGCACAGTGAGTTTGATACTCTGGTCAAGTCCCCAAGCCTTGATGATACATGGGACAACTGGTTGTAAAGAGAGTTGTTGAACAAGACTTAGTCGTAGGCGAAATCCACGGGCGTACGAAGTTATCTTTCCTCTATGCAATTGCTTAGCCTCCAAATCCTTTATTTGGCGATGTTCTGGAGGTGATCAATCTTTAGGGTATGCTGGCTTGTTGGCGTCTACAGGTGGGTCCCTTGGTGACGATTTCTCCAGAGATGTTTCGAGCGACGTCCCCGAACTATGTTGTTGTCTGGATCTACATGGTTGTTGTTAATGAAGTGGTAGCAGAATCTCCTGACACAAAATGGTAGTGGAAGTGGTTTCTCTAAACTTTTATGAATAATAAAGTTTGATCGTTGTATCCCTGGTTACTTTCTTTGAATGGGGATCTCATCATCGTGTCGAATGTTAATTCTGGAATGCACAACTTACATTAATTAAGGACTTCGTGTCTAGTGAGCCTTCTGATGTACACGGTGACTCTTGTAAGAAGGAATTAGCAGCTCGGTCGAACTTAAAAATTCCTTCTGGAGCGAGGGGTGACTCGATCATCAACTTGACACAGGTATCTCAAATTATCTCTAGCTTAATCACAATCCTTCATTTAGTAATTAAACGCTTAATTTGTTTTAGTCGTGGCACCCAGAATGCCTTGTGTTCAATATTGTAGCGAACGTCGTTCCTCAATCTGGGGAGAAGAGACCATGGGTAATCATGCCTGGAAGTAGAGACCGTTCCTGGAAGAATGTAAGCGTCTTGCATTTTCTCTTAATCTTATTTTCTATATGAAGTATAACTATACCTTGTCCTGACAAGCACCTTTGCGTAGTTTGGAAGCATAACTCATCAAGGTACCTCGGGTATTGAACCTTTTAAGTTTGGTGTCCCGGCTGTTCTTGGCACTTCACCTCCTTATGTAGTAAGTATAACTTTTTAGAGATTTCGTTGTTGTTGAAAGCACTGAGGAAGAAGACAAAGATGACCAGGGATCTGAAAAATCATCCCATACTGAAGTAATTGAAGAATCTGGGGAAGAGAACGAAGAACTTGGTGATGAATCATATTACGAGATGTCTTCTGCTTCTGATGACTTATTGCGGTTCCAAATAAGTTTACTTTATTATTTCAGAATCATAATGACATGATTATGGTCTTTATACCACCAAATTCTTAGAATTATACGTGATTTCATGAAGAACTTTATCGATTTTCGCTGTCAGAAAAATTCAGATTCAGGTTTTCTTACCGTAATGGTCGTAGAATCCTCGTCTGAAGTCGGAATAAGTGATAGACACGTTTTCGTGTCTTATTTGATCTTAATTTGTATATTGTTAGAACTCATTTATGCACTTATATGTGATTTTATTGTGTTAGTAGGTATTTTTGGAGAAATAAACATTTGGGAAAAATTGGCTCAAGAAGTTATAAAGGCACCCAAAAAGTGATCAAGGCACTCATATAGTGGATAGGGGCACCCCCTTCTTCTTCACGGTTCAAACAACATTTTGGGGGGGAAATGAATTTTAAAATTTTAATATTTCTGGATTCGATTTGGGGGATATTCAATCACTAGATTTGATTGGGATGGACTTGCTAGGGCTAAGCAAAGTTGTTGTGGGTGTTGAATCAATCAAAACAGAGCCCAATTGTCGAGTTGGAGTAAAACAGGGGAAGCGAGTTATTCTCGGGATTTTCTTCGGCATCTTTGGGAAGTTTGTGTGTGGTTGTTGCATGGTTAACATCATCTGAGACGTGAAATCAACGTGTTGGAGTGTGTAAGCCACCAGAAGACGTGTGAAGGAACTAAACAGGGAAATAATTCCTGAAACATAGAAAGAAATAATATGAAAATATTTGGGATTTATTCGAGATTTGGAAGATGTTATGGGTATATAAAGGAGTGTCGAGGGTCACAGAGGGGAAAAGAGTTTTTGGAGAGAGCTTAGGAGGCAAACAGAGAGATAAAAATCAATCCAGAGAATTTTTTGGACCTCAAACCATTATCAGATACTCCTAAATATGTGTTTTTAGGCCCATATGAGACTTCGCCTGTAATTGTAGCATCTAACTTGGATAGTGATCAGGAAAGTAGGCTAGTGACTGTACTTCAAGACAACAAGGAAGCTTTAGGGTGGACCTTAGCAGATATTAAGGGTATAAGTCCTACTGTTTGTATGCATCAGATTCATTTAGAGGATGATACCAAACCTTCTAGGGAGATGCAACATCGACTGAAACCTAACATGAAAGAAGTAGTTCGAACTGAGGTGCTTAAGTTGTTAGATGCGGGTATTATCTACCCCATTTTAGACAGTAAGTGGGTCAGCCCCGTTCAGGTTCTTTATCCCAACACGAGTGATCACGGGGTGGTGTGTTTGTATTGACTATAGAAAATTGAACAAGGTCACAAGGAAGGACCACCTTCCCCTTCCTTTCATCACCAAATGCTAGAGCGATTATCTGGACATAGTCATTATTGCTTGTTAGATGGATACTATGGTTATAATCAGATTGGTATTGCCCCAGAAGACTAAGATAAAACTACTTTTACATGTCTCTTTGGTACCTTTGGGTATAGACGCATACCTTTCGGGTTGTGTAATACACCCGCCATTTTTCAGCGCTGCATGATGAGCATATTTTCTGACATGGTAGAATGGTTTTTAGAGGTCTTTATGGATGATTTTTCAGTGTTTGGTTCATATTTTGATGAGTTCTTGCATCATTTGACCTTAGTGTTGACTAGATGTAAGAAAAAAAAATTAGTGCTTAATTGGGAGAAAAGTCATTTTATGGTTCGTTCAGGAATTGTTTTAGGGAACATCATGTCTTCTAAGGGTATAGAGGTATACAAAGCCAAATTTGACCTTATTAAGAATTTACAGGTTCCCAAACCCTAAGAGATATTAGGTCATTCTTAGGGCATGCAGGTTTTTATCGTCGATTCATTAAGGATTTTAGCTTGATTTCTAGACCTCTTTGCAATTTGCTTGCAAAAGATGTTAAGTTTGTCTTTGATGATTCTTGTTTAGAGGCTTTTGAGAAGCTTAAGACTTTACTCACTACCACCCCGATAGTCCAGGCACCTAACTGGAACCTACCCTTTGAAATCATGTGCGATACTTCAGATTATGCTATTGGTGTTGTGCTAGGTCAACGAGAAAACAAGTTACTTCATGTGATTTACTATGCTAGCAAAACTCTGAATGATGCCCAACTAAACCACACAACCACATAAAAGGAATTGTTAGCCATTTTTTTTGCCTTAGACAAGTTTAGATCATATCTCTTAGGTTCTAAGGTCATAGTCTTTATTGATCATGTTGCTTTGAAGTATCTTTTGTCCAAGAAGGATACTAAACCTAGATTGATTAGATGGATCCTTTTGTTACAAGAATATTCTCTAGAAATTAGAGACAAAAGGGTGCATAAAACTTAGTAGCGGACCACTTTCCTAGGCTTGTTTTTGATTCCCCTGATGATTCCCCTCCTGTAAGGGATAGTTTTCCTGATGAACAACTTTTCCTTGTTTCCAGATTACCTTAGTATGCGAATATAGTGAACTATCTTGTTACTGGTCGAATGCCCCAACATTTGGGTAAACAAGATCGTTCTAGGTTTTTAGCCGAGGTTAAGCATTTCTTTTGGGATGATCCTTATCTGTTTAAGTATTGTCCAGACCATATTATTTTAAGAAATGTATACCTGAGAATGACCAGTCCAGTATTATTTCCTTTTGTCATGATCATGCTTGTGGGGGTCATTTTAGTACTAAGAAAACCGCTGCTAAGATAATGTAGTGTGGATTCTACTGGCCTTCGTTGTTTAAAGACACCCACCGTTATTGTGTTACTTGTGAGCGTTGCCAGAAATTAGGAACCATTTCCCCTAGAAATATGATGCCTTTGAACCCTATTCTAGTTATTGAGGTCTTTGACGTGTGGGCCATTGATTTTATGGGTCATTTTCTTAATTCTTTTGGTTTTATTTACATCCTTGTCGTTGTAGACTATCTGTCTAAGTGGGTTGAGGCGGTTTCATGTAGATCAAACGACCACAAGGTTGTGGTCCAGTTTTTGAATGATAACATATTTGCACGTTTTGGTATACTGCGGGCTATAATTAGTGATGGAGGGTCGCACTTTTGTAATTAACCATTTAGGCTTTTGATGAAGAAATATGGTATTATCGACAAAGTAGATACCCCATATCACCCACAGACTAATGGTCAAGTAGAGGTTTCCAACAGGGAGATAAAACGTATTTTAGAGAAAACAGTTAATCCTAATCAGAAAGACTGGTCATTGAGGCTTACTGATGCCTTATGGGCTTACCGTACTACGTTTAAGACCCCTATTGGAATGTCACCTTATCGTCTAGTTTTTGGCAAGGCGTGTCACCTGCCCGTCGAGATAGAGGATAGAGCATATTGGGATGTAAAGCAACTTAATTTTTTGCTTGACAAGGCAGGAGCTCACATGAAGCTACAACTCAATGAGTTACTCAATGTCACATTCCTTATTCTCCAAAGAAGGATTGTTACGCTTCACCCAGGTACTATCTTTCTGACTTACCTCTTTCCTTTAGTTACCTATATTTTTGGTATTGCGTTCTAATTTAAAACATTGAGGACAATTTTAGGTTTAAGTTTTGGGGTTAGGGAGAAACTTTTAGTTGAAGTAATAAAACTCCAAACTTTAAAATCTTGTGAACAATTCAGGGTGACACTGAACATTCTAGGTATATGGGAACTTATCTCTTTTTCTATAGGAATTGGTGTGCCTAGATAAATGGTCTATTCATAAAAGGTTGCCTAGCTCAGGTATTATAAATAACATGATAGTTGTCACCATATCTCGGAGTCTATCTCGACCATATCACCTTCTGTTTTTACTTTTGCAATTTTTGTGTTTCTCTAAGTGATTTGGTGGGGCACCAATATCGAATTGTTATCACCGCCAGGATGAAGGATGAAGTAGAGTGTTTGATATCAATCCCTATTATTGTATTATTTAGACCATTATTTATTTAAAAAAAATCGAGTATTGACACTTTGATAGCAATATGTGTGTGTTTCCCTGTCTTCATCGCCTAAGCAAGCGTGGAACGCTGGATCCATGAGAACTATCATGTAATATTTTGATAAGGAGCATGCGCTTGGATTCATTTGATCCAATCATGTTGTCAGTACATTTAAAAATAATAAATAATTATTTTCAACAAATCGACCACTGGGACCTTGTATATACCAGCTGAGTCGATATTAGGAGTAAGACTAGTGGGAGCATATCTCAATCCTGGCGGCGACCTTCATACGGATATGGGAAACACCGTTCACCTAGTCAACACGCGAAACTTCATTTTTTCTATATCCATCTTCTAAATCTTTTCATGTGATTGTACTTTGATAGATTCTGAGTATCGTGGTTGAACGACTATTTAAGTAAAGTTTTGAATTCTTGTATGAATTTTAGTACGCTGAGTGAAAATCGTGTGCAACAATTGGACTCATATAGAGTAATGATTTTTATAGGCGAAGAATTTAGTATGCCAACAAAATAGCTTATTTAGTATCTATCTTCAGTCGTTAACAGGTAGCTAGGATTTGGAGTAAATGTTTTGTGGGTATACCTCTTTGTAAACCCTCACGAGACAAAACTCGTCCACTAGGGACACCTAGGGGTTTAAAGGCTTGTTGCACATGCTAAGTGCAATCGCGATGCCTGTGAAAGTGAGTTAGGATTTTCATTTGCTCGAGGACTAGCAAATAATAAGTTTGGGGGTATTTGATAGACACGTTTTCGTGTCTTATTTGATCTCAAATTTGTATATTGTTAGAACTCATTTGTGTACTTATATTGTGATTTTATTGTGTTTGTAGGTATTTTTGGAGAAATAAACATTTGGGAAAAATTGGCTCAGGAAGTTATAAAGGCATCCAAAAAGTGATAAAGGCACCCATAATTGATAAAGGCACCCGTGCAGTGGATAGGGGCACCCCCTTCTTCTTTACGGTTCAAACAACATTTTGGCGGAAAAATGAATTTTGAAAATTTAGAATTTTTGGATTCGATTTGGGGGAGATTCAATCACTGGATTTGGTTGGGATGGACTTGCTAGGGCTAAGCAAAGTTGTTGTGGGTGTTGAATCAATCAAAACAGAGCCCAATTGTCGAGTTGGAGTAAAACAGGGGAAGCTAGTTATTCTCGGGATTTTCTTCTGCATCTTTGGGAAGTTTGCGTGTGGTTGCTGCATGGTTAACATCATCTGAGACGTGAAATTCAACGTTTTGGAGTGTGTAAGCCACCAGAAGACGCGTGAAGGAACTAAATTGGGAAATAATTCCCGAAATATAAAAAGTAATAATATGAAAATATTTAGCATTTAATCGAGATTTGGGAGATGTTATGGGTATATAAAGGAGTGTCGAGGGTCACAGAGGGGCAGAGAGTTTTGGGGAGAGCTCAGGAGGCAAACAAAGAGATAAAAATCAATCCAGGGAATTTGTTGTTGCTGCTGCCATGAAGAACAAATAATAGGCAACAATATCTTCAACCAACCAACCACAATTTCTTCATTCATTTGCAACGGATATTGTCGCATCTGCAACATTTATCTTCAGTTGTAACAGTTTCTGCAACTCATCTGCAACGGATATCTTCAGCCCTGCAACGTTTATGTTCAACCCTTCTCTGTAACAGTGAGTCTGTAATGCCTATAAACGTTGCAAACTCACTGTTTTCTTTGTTTTTCTCCCTTTTCATCATTTATAAACATTTTGAGCCATGAACCATAATTTTGAGCAAGTGATTAATATGAGGAGCTAAACCCCATCTCTGAGGCGACGGGGGAAGCTATTTTTTCCAAAAATTATGTGGTAATATTTATTTAATAAATTTATGCAATTCTTTTATGATTATTTGCCTTGGTTAAAAATTGATTTAATGATTTTTATTAAACAATTGTGATTTCGTTAGATGGTACATGCTTGGCCTAAGTTTTTGATGTTCCATGCTTTTGTTATACAATTGTTATTTTGAAAATCTATTTGTTGCAATATTTTATAATCAAATTAAATGTAAGAATTGCATAATTATAATTATTGAATTAAATCACTTTAAAATTTGGAAAATAGTGGAATCTTAGCCTCATTTTTCTCTCAATCTTATTATCAATTTTATTTAAGTTTTGTTATTTTTAGTCTTAGAAACTAGGTTTAAAAACAAATCTTCACAAGTCTTGAACGAACTTTTCTTACCACTATCATAAATCATATCAATAAGGTGATTTACCTCTCATTATTTAGATAAGAGGAAGAGATAAATTTTAAATTTTTTCTAAAAAAATTTGGAGTTTGTTTTTTAGGTGAAAAATACCTGACACCGAGAGTCCAGAACTTTTCATGGAAAATTTTGTAGGTTTTCAGCAGTCGTGTAGTCGACCGTTTTGTCTTCCCTTATTAGCACGCTCATCCGATTGGTGTTCCCTTTTAATATGTTGTAGTAGACATAAATATGAATCGTTTGGTATATAAATCACCTCAAAATTCCTTACCAACTAGCATCAGTTTCAATTCTTCTGGAGGGTAGTGTAAAAATGTTTTTGACGGCGTTTTTACAAAACGTCCCATATCTCTTCTAAACCATATGTCATGACCCAAAACATTTTTTGATGAATTTTTAGTTTCTAATGGATATATTTTATGAATTTCATGGTTCGTGCTTCAATTCCTTGTGCTCGAGACATAATCTCGATAATATCTCTATTTTTAGGGGGAATGAACTAAAGCAGAGAGATGAAATTGCAGGTGAAGGAATAGAGATTACCATGAGTTGTGACGCTGATGACGTGTCTCTTCCAACTCAAAATCATGAACAGGATCTTCCGGATGTGATTGTTGAAGAAGGAACTCCGAGTGGTGTTATTGTAAAGAACGTTGCTATGATGGAGGTTGTTCATGGCATTTCCAGTAGCACTGCTTGAAAGAGTAGTGTTGGTGTTTTTGGTGAAAGCATTTTGAGAAATGGAACACCAGAATTGAGATTGGTTGTTGAACCTGAATTGAGTTGGATCATTGAACTAGACCTAGGATCCACCTTATTTTCAAACGGTTGAAGAATTTGATTTTCAGATAGTTGAAGAATCAAATTTGTGACCGAGAGATTGATCTCCCACTGTGGTCGCCAATTGTTAATACCTAAATATTGATTCTAGAGGAAAAAAACAATGTACTGTAGAAGTAATTTCTTTAGATTCAGAAATCAAAATCGTATAGGGCAAGCCTAAACCACAATAGCAGCCGTTCCGTCCTGCTTCAGTCATAAGGAGAGAAAATGGGTTGACCTTAGGGGAGGGAAGCAAAGAAAGTTGAAGCAATTTGTGTTTTGAATTGCGTGTAGAGATGTTGAACTATTGAGAGAGAATGATTAGCTTATTGTTTTTTTTGAAATGGGCTAAGTAGCCTATTTTATAATAGTTGGTCTTTTGGCACATGTGTGTGCTACTCATTTATGTTGGGAGTTGGCTATGGCTTTGCCAAGGCTGGCACTTGCTAATGCAATGGTTATTGCTTGTGCACCACTAGCTTTGGCATTTATTAATGTCGTGGCCATATTTATGACATGTTTTAGGGTTTCTCAATTGTATAAGATTTAATTGTTAGCATTTATGCTTAATTTTGTATAGTGCATACAGAACATACTCAAGAGATTCAGTCGTAAAAGTTTGCAACTTGAGATAATGCTTGATGCGACTCTGCAATTAGATGGCATGATGCTTTTAGTAACACATTTATTCGAGAATAGTGTAAAATCCCAGAATGACCATTGTGCCATTTTCGCTCTATTTTTTTTTTTGTAAAATAACTATTTTACCCCTAATCCAAAACTTGATGAATATGAATTTTCACCTCTAATTGTAAAATGACCATTTTACCCCTAATATGTAAAATTACTATTTAACCCATGGTCTGAAAATTGGTCTAATTGACTATCTTACCCTTTATCAAAAATCCACCATCAACAATAAGAAAGAGACAAGAAAATGATATAACATTTATCTTTTATAATTGATGTGATTAATATAGACAAGTAGGGGTGTGCAGCGGTCTGATCCGGTGGTTTTTTGGCTTCCCCAAACCAACCTGACCATTATGCGGTTTATCAAAATATCAACCCAAACCGGACCATTACTTTGTCGAAACCGATATGACCCAAACCGTTAATCATCGGTCCGGTTTGGGTCGGTTCAACGGTTTGAAATGGGCTTACAAATTTATTAGGCCCTTTAAAATAATCAGGGCCCAAATTAAGTTTAGCCCATATTTTGCCACATGGGCTGAACAGTTAAAGCCACTGCATACTTTTTTTTTACTAAACTTAACCTGCAATATAATCATTTACAACATAAAAATATATGAAAGTTAAATCTTAATAAATAAAAAGATAACAAAAAATATATTCTTTTGAATCAGTAGTGTTTTTAACAGTGCAAGAGGGTGGTAGTTGGAACAAGGTCTATTACAAAAATTAAAATGGAGTTCATAGTTAGATCTATGTCCATCACAAAACAAAAGAGTTGAGATCCACCTTTAGCCGTTTTGTATCAACTACGATAACTAGAGGCTAACTGAAATGCCTTTGTGTTTGAAGTCTTTCCATTACCAACTCCTCCAAAATCTTTCAAAGATGCCATCATGTGTTTTCGACAGTGTAATCAAATGATTTGACTCTTCTAAATAATAAACTTACTAATCCAAATAGTAAAACCAATAATACCTGTCATAAAAAAATTTACACTATATTATAATCCATATAATTTATAACATGAAGCATGAAACAAGCTAAAACTAAATTGAAACATGTATATGCAAAAACAGATCAAGAGGGATTACTTGAATTCTTGAAATACCAAGTATATCTATACACCCCATTTGTATTATTTTACACCCATATAGTATATACCCATCGATTTGATTGGGGCGGTCGGGTTTTGGATCCCTCAACCCACGCCCCAACCCTATGGTTCGGGTTTTACGAATACCAACCCAACTCGCCCCAATATATATCCGGTTTGGAGCGGTTTGGCAATCAGTCCGGGCCGGTTCGGTTTGGGGCGTGCGGGTTGGTCTACCCGTGAACACCCTTATAGACAAGTGGTAAAAAGATTGGCTCACTCAGATTTGTTGAGATTGATTTAGACTTAGTTTGTAATACTAAAAATATAAAACTCAAACGAAGATGATATCAAGATTATATGAAAGAGTTGAGACAAAGGGTTCCACCATTAACCAATTTGTGTGATTCAGTTAAAAACAATATTCATGCAGTTCTTACGTTCAAATTGATTCTAAAATATTGCCTGCAGTAGATTTCTAAAATAATAGATGTAAATCGCAAGCATAAAGCATCAAAAATCCCTAGACCAAGCATGCACCATCAAGAGAAAACATAACTATTTAATAAAAATCCATATTCCAATTTTTATTCAATGCAAATAATCACAAATAGAATTGTAGCAATTAATTAAATAGATATTACCATATAATTATTGGAAAAATAGCTTCCTCCATTGTCCCAGTGTTGGGGTTTAGCTCATCGTGAGCAAAACATTCTCAAAAGATTGATACATTCTCAAAAAGTGTTTGAGAAGAAGAAAAGAATCAAAAATAATTAACACAGTGAATTTGAGACGTTTGTAAGCGTTACAAAGAAGAATAAACAACAACATATGTAAGTGTTTCTTTGTTGACGCTGAAAGGGACAGAAAAGATCACATAATTTTGACGACGTTGTTCTTTGTTTTTAACGATTCGTTTTTACGACGAAGTTCTTCTTCTTCTTCACCAGCAGCAATAATTTTTTGCAGAGATTTTTTTCTTTGATTCTCTCGGCCCCGTGGAACTTCTCCCAAAACTCTCTATAATCCTTTTAAGACTCCCCAAAACATTATATATAAATCACCAACACCAAAATGTCCCAAAAATCCTTCAACAGACCTCTTGTTTAATGAGAATTATTCTCGAGAATATTTTCTTCCTCTCACTGTTTTGATTTCTTTCTTTTTAAGACTAACTCTTCGGTGCTTCCATATTCTAAGTTGTTGCTCGATTTATTACAAGATATTGAATAAAACAGAATCGTGTGAGATTAGAAAGAAAATTTCTTTCGATGATTATCTTCTACCTTCCTTTTTTATCGAACCTTGGTCATTACGTGAGATCTTTCGAGTTTCCAACTTTGTACAAACTTCTCTTACTAAGGAAAGCATATATCTTTCCTTAAACTCCCAAATTCTTTCCAAAAAAAAAAAACTCTTCATCCATTTCAGATCGCGAGAGAACATTCTCCTGCCAAAAATCTATTTGAAAATGTAATCCTTGGGTGCCTTTAGTAAAATTCTTAGGAGCCTTAATCCAATATGAAGGTGTCTTTAACCTTTTTTAAGCTAATTTCTTCCATATTTATTTGTTCCCCAAAATACCTACAAACACATAAAAAAACACAATAATATTACACAAATGAGAATCAACAAAATATAGAATTGAGAACAAAACAGACACAAAAATGTGTCTATCAAGAATGTAAGGATTTTTTATTGATTACGCTGAAATAGTACACTGTTAAAATAACTAAATAAACAATTCTCATTTTCGTAGGAGACACGGTTGCACTTAGCACGTGCAACAAGCCTTTAAACCATAAGGTGGCCCCAATGGACGAGTTTAGTCTCGTGAGGGCTTACAGAGAGATATACCCACAAAATCTATCATTCATCCTATTACTCATCATCGAAATGATTAGGGATTGGTTGACGGCCTAATACTTCCGGGTTAAGTTCCAAAAAATCCGCAATTATCATTGTGTAGCAATGATAATATTGGAACGACATTTCGTATTTTGCAAGATATACATTATAACCCAGTTCCTCCTAAAATAAACAAAAAAATATCAATTGTATTAGTGTATAATTGGAAATTCCTATTTAAATAAATAGTCAATTAAATGATAAACACTTACAATCCTTTCGTTCGTCGTACCGTGAGGCTTGGATCGATAGATTGGTATTAGTATAGCCATAAATCTTTTCAAATCATTTCTAATTACCCTATTACGCTGCATGATGGATTTGAGGATGCGTCCGTTGGGGTTCCCGATAATTTCAATAAACCTTGTGTGGACCCGGCTCCATAAAATTCGCAAAGACATTTAGATCGGTTAAAAGGTATTAAAAATTTCAGAGAAAGCCATAGTAAGGCCCTGGTCTTCGACCTGGGTATAACGAGGTATAAATGGGAACAAGCAGAGATTAAAAGAAACAAGGGAGGAAATTAAAGGAGTTTCCAATTTGAGTACTAGAGAATTTGGTGTGTGTTACATTGGGTGAGTACCGTTCTATTTATCGAAAATAATTATTGATTGTATACATAAAGGAGATTCATTCCCATTAATGCAAACATTGTTACACCTACACATTTGATCGACCATACAATAGTGACCTCCAACAAAGAAGTGACAATACAATTGATAGCCTTCCAAAAAAAATTATGAAAAATTTAAAGGGAAAAGACAAGACAATGACATGATATATCTTTTTATGATAATGGACAGTAAGGAATGGTTGTAATGTCGTTTATCTTGTAACCTACCGTTTTTTATTATGTTTTATTATAATGTTTTCTATTACTATGACAATGTAATAGATAACACTATTATTAAAAGTTGGTTCTTAAAAGTAGTGTGATTTCATAAATAATTAACGACAATACATTGGCTGAAGTACAATAAACTAAAACAGACTGCAGTCCCTAATTAAACCCTAACTCATTTTCGCATGAGACACGGTTGTACTTAGCACGTGCAACAAGTCTTTAAACCATATGGCGGTCCCAATGGACGAGTTTAGTCTCATGAGGGTTTACAGAGAGATATGCCTACAAAATCTACTTGTTTCCGTATTACTCTTCTGGAAAGAAATCTTTTAGAATATTGTAGCGTTCATAATGTGTGAAATCACGTCCTCTTCTTTCACGATATACCCGCAAAGCTACGTGTTCCTGCATGACACCAAAATCATACTGGATCAAGTAACTTGAATTAACATCCATGCGGTTGTAATACTAAAATTTATTAATATGTTAACTTAGATAACGTTTTTGCATGTTATTATTACCTGAATTTTCTCGTTACTTCCTTCGGAAGGCTCCTAATGACATCGTCTACTGCCGCAGCATACAACTTGACTTTTTTTTAAGGACGGTGAAACTGTACCGCAAAGATTTTATGTTTCTTAATTGGGCATTTGGAAGTTTTCTAGTGTATTATTCATAGATACGGTGCCAAAATACTCTACCAGGCAGTTGTGTTCCAAAACTCCCGACACTTGTTACAGCGACCACGACTCTTGCTAAGGCAATGTCTTTTATCTTTGAAAAGTTGACCATTATTAAGATTTGGTGAAGAAGATAGTATGAATTAGATTTATGGTTTGTTATGGATACTACACAGGAGAAACACGTGTATATATAGGAAACACACAAAATAGAGGGGTGTATTCTTTGGACTAAAATAATCAGTTTTTATGGGAGAATTGGTAAGGATGAGGTATGTCGGCCATGTTGGGGGAGTTTCAAGTTATTGTGTATCTTGAATAGAGTTCAATGAGAGAGGGAAATCTTATGCAACGCCTGACGGGACTAAACACTGACATTGATGAGACTCAACAATGACATTGACGATATTAGAGGTTCCCCATGTTGTATTCAAAAAAGTAAAGTAAAATCCAATGCCTCTTCAATTGCTAGCCTTTGATAAAGAAATAATGACAAATTTAACTGACATACACATGACATGACTTTACCAGAAATAATGCACTTCATGTCGGCCATATTAATATTAATTTAAAACTTTTAAAAATATAATGTCTTTTAAAAATATATTATATAAATACTCATCCATACAACCATCCACATATAAATTTCATCTATCTATTTGGGTATCCAAAACGCCATGAAAAGATTCACCACTTAACCTAGAAAGACCTATATTAAAATCTGCACCCATTCGGTCTACGAATGAACCTGTGAAATCGAAAGGGGTATCTGGTTGTTGAGAAATACCGCCATACTGTTGAGATGCATCATAAGGGTCTATGGTCTCTACTACATGTATGTAAATATCCCCGGTGGTATACATCATTCCAGAAGGGTCGCCAAGTGGGTTGCCGTTCCGCCTCTCGGTTGCCCAAAAATATCATGGAGAGTGAATTCTACTTGTAGATTATGTCTCGCCAAATGGCTCTGTTGTGTAACAGAGCTAAAACCAGAAGAAGAAGATGAACTCCCTCTAAAATAAAAACCCCTACTACGTCGGCTAACTTCTCTTCTTGTATAATCTAAGCACATGTGTTGCTCGAAACAGTGGCTCAACAACTCCTCCTAAAAGAAATACAAATATTAACAATTAGTCTTATACCAATTAATTTTACATAATAGAATGGTACATAGAATGTATTTCATAGTTTAAAAAGAAAGAAACTAACCCGTGATGCCGTAATATGTGAGAAATCATACGGATAGTCTGTTGGCCTAGGCACCGACACTGTTGCAAGATGACCATCAATGTACCGGGGAAAATCCATTCCACCTGTGTGCTATTGGTTGGTCGGATGGATGAACATCGTATGACTAAGACATCATGTCTGGAGGTGGACGTCTAGGTCTGCATTGCCGGCCTGCGCTACCAACACCAATATCAGCGTGGTTCCGTACGTATGTCATTGCTGGCATTAAACATCTGATACCTTTTTCGACCCACCATTGATCGTAACGAATGTCATCCACAAGCCAACAGCGTGTCACAGGTATATTTTCTCCCGGCTCAATAGAGGCAAGATAAGGGGGATCACGTGGAATGACTACCTCACCAGTAATCTGCCGCAAAATCGCTCGCCAAGGTACATGCTCAACCTATTCCCCTTCAATATATCGAAGAATACAATCCTACGCATTGATATTTGGGTTGCCTCCACCACCTCCGCATAACCACTGTATTGGTCATCTTTCCATGGTTTCCATATGACCGACTCTTTGGTTCTCATGTCTAGTTGTTGGCGCGCTGATCCGATGGAATGCTTGAAGCTATCAATTTGGTGTCTACCAACTATGTTCTACTTCCTAAATAATAATATAGCGGGATATAATGACTGGTTATCGAAAATTGACTGTTCAATTCTCAAAAGCGGTTGACAGGTTGCGAAAATAATAGTAGTACCAGTACTCTATAATCATCCACATCCCAGCCATTTCTCTATGCTCTATAGAACTCCACTTGTCAAGGCACTCATAAAAATTACCCAAAGCAGCATTTCCCAAATCATATTGCCCAACACCCTGCAAATCATCCAACAATGGTAACCATCCCTTATGAACCTTGTTGTAGTGTTTCCAACTACAAATCGACCAATACACCACAACAAAAATATTCTTGTCAGTTCTTCCCAAACACCAACGTTGTTTTTGAATTGTATACTCTCGATATATTTGGAAAGAAAACTAATGGAATGGATGAAGCTTGCTCCAGTCACCAATCATCTCATGTTCACGTTCTGGGAAATCAAGACGTCCTTGTTCTACATGAGCTACTCTCGCACCATGGTTTTCCTTCACACCGGATAAAAACGTATCATCAAATCCAGCATAATCATGCTTGCCCAACCCGGATGGAATTTGTGGCATCCTACGACCACCACCGATTGGAATTCCCGTGATTCTAACAAAGTCTAACGGTGTTAATCCTAACTCAAATTCCGGAAAATGAAAAGTTGAGGTCTTCTTCCACCACTTCTCCATAATTGCTTCTGTTAGCTTATTGTCAGCATATGTGAAATCGAATTGAAATATCGAAGAAAATTTTGTAACGCAAGTAACGCATTTGGATTATCTTTCACAACATATTTGTAATACTTGTTCACAGAAGACCAACTAGTTTTGAATTGCGATCGTCGATCATTTTCCAAATTTTCCGAACACCTATGGTTCTTATCATCCTTCCTAGAAAATATCTTATTTGCATGCATAGCCATAACACGCTACAATTTACACAACTTAAAAAATCAGCAACAGTGTACACAACAATTCTCATCTTAAACAAAAATAGAAATAAAAAAAAAACCCAAAGTCTCTATGTTTTTCATCCATGGAACCCTAGAATGCTAAATCACGTCAAATTAAACACACCAACAATTTCAACACATAATATACATACTACATTGAACCATAAACTAGAAATTTCCACAAAAACGAATCTAAATCAATCACAATCAAAAAATTTATCAAATTAGGGATTTTGATTGAAAAAGCTTACTTTTGTTGGGTTTGATGGTTAAAATCAAATTAAATGACTTGGGAACAATCACGGTTACATAAACACCACACCCCTTCAGCGATTTTGCATCAAAAATAAGCTCAATCCTTCATTTGATTCATGTCACCATCAGAAAAGAGGGAAAAAAGGGAAAAAAATCAAAGAAAAAAGTTAACAAGAAAAAGAGAAGGTTTTACTCGAGTTTTATGATAAATAGTGAGGCGAGGATTGAATCCTTGCTTCTACTCACTTTGACTGGTCAAGCGAGGATTCAAAGCGAGTTTAGTAACCTCATTTGGCGAGGATTGAATCCTCGCCTTTTCCATTGTTCCCTCTCGTACAATAAGAAATAGGCGTTCCCTCCGTCTCTGTGTCACTACTGTACAAGTGAGTAAGGAAACCACCTCGCCTACATGTCACTACTGTACAAGTGGGTAAGGGAACCACCCATAAGGAATAGCCTAAGAGCTATAAACAATAGGCGACCGTCATCTTATTGTGCGTGGATTTGGAGTTATTAATCATATGAATTTACAAGTTCAAAACATTGTCATTCAACAATGAGATCCAAACAAAAGATGTTTGTAAAGCAAAGTGTGCTCAAAGCATATACG
The DNA here is from genome assembly GCA_023531435.1 of Papaver californicum. NCBI lineage: Eukaryota > Viridiplantae > Streptophyta > Magnoliopsida > Ranunculales > Papaveraceae > Papaver > Papaver californicum. The sequence continues at coordinate 2,161,094 of JAJJMC010025027.1, read as the reverse complement.
ATCCTCCCGTTGTGAAATGCTAGATGACCCTATGAGAATGGATCCTCAATTGATTAAAATGAGGCTTTGCTCGAAGCAAAAGGATGAAGTAATAAGAAAAGTGAACGACAGTTTGACACAGTAAAGCCTAGAATTGAATAGTCATTTTACATTCTTAACCCAAAGAGCACTCCTGATGATTAGTATCTAAAACTGGTACCTGACTGTTTCTCCATTAATAGTGTCTAAACAGCAATTTTCAGAAACATACATAAATGCCTAGCAACCTATCCATCTCTAAGATCCTCAAACTCTGTCAGTTGTTGTGTCCTGGCTCACCGGCCCATCAATCTCTCCAACGGTGACCACAGTTAGGGTTGCAGCAAACAAAGAACAATGTCATTCCCTCTTCGCCTCTTGCAGTTGCCTGCATATAAACACAATCCAGTAAAGGTTGTTACAACCAGTCGTTACAGACTAGAAACAAGTCATAAGATTATCTTCGCAGGAGATAAGGTCATAATCAGGAAAGATGGGAATGAGATGCCCATTAGCCTAAAATTAAAGTCTCAGTTAAGAACTACCCATATACATTCTAATAGAGGAGATTACGCAGCTGCTGTGCCATGGGAGAAGTAAAACTTTGCGGATTCAAGTACTACTAGTCTATCTCAAATTTTAAGACTTCACATACCAGCTTATATAAGGTCTACGTATGGCAATGATGTCCCACAGTAAACAGTAGAAAGGGTAGAAATAAATTGGAAGATGAAATAATGGTCATATAGGATGTCTTTGCTTAGCACAGGTAAAGTTCAAAACAGCTTTTCTACTATTAGGCTTAACGACACATAATCATATTGCAGAAATATGAAAGTCGAAAGAAGAATCAAAATTGACCTGGAAGAAAACTGCCTCGCCATGATTGCATAGGGCGCATCTCACTGCTTTTGTACGTGGAAGAGTTGGATCTGCAGCTACATCCTGCAAGATTTGAGTACGCTCACCCACAGAGTGATGTATCTCATTTCTGTACACACAGTTGTTTTCAGCAGCTTCCTACAGAATTTCAAATTAAATTAAAACCTTCTGTAAGATTACAACTCATGTGCAATTGACCTCATGGCCTTCCAATAATTAGTCTCTCTTAACAAAGACATCTTCATTCTAGCAAAAAAATCCACCCATGCTAAAATCTAAGCTTAGAAAAACAGCTCTCATAATCTAACATAGAGTAGGTTAATCCAATCAAGAACCAAACACAGTGATTCTAGCCTTTTTTGGTCTCGAAAACATGATTTTACTGAAATTTGAACTAAGCATTATTAGAAGTGGAGGCATGGTATGATGCGACAAAACCAAATATAACATACAACCCTCTAGAGGAAGATGTTTAGCATTCAAAGCAGGATTACTAAAATAATTTTTACAGTAACAATAAAATCCAAAGAAAATTTGTAAATGCTTCATACAAAAGTCATGACAAAAATGAAAGTAGTACAATATAAACCTCAACAATGTAGTTATACTCAGAAACACAACAAAAACTAGATTACCAACGAAAAGTACGCATTATGAGTTTTTTTATTACCAATACAAAACTGGCATTTCAGAGTAATTATGTTATACAGATTAAGTAATAACTTGGCTTAAGATTTTGCACTTTTAGCATTAAGCCATAGAACTCAGATGGAGCAAACCTAGTAGTAGGACCCTTGTTGTTCAGAGTGTAACTTTGACTCTCAAGTTCCAACTTGATAGGCACAACTAGTAACAAGAAGGAAACAGAAGAAGTATAACAGTAAAGAAGGAAGAACGTCAGGTTAAGAGATAGATGAAATTAGAAAACAAATAGGGAGACATCACAGATAGAGAACATTCCCTTTCATATCCTAGCTGTGTCTCTTGCTGTGTCTTCTCTCTGAATTCTAATATTCACCCTACTTCTAATCTGACCTTCTTCCCTTACTGTTTATTTCATCTAATTTCACCATGATTCCTATTTGGTAAGTTGTGGGCTTATCACAACTCCCTCAAACCCTAAAAGTACACTCCCTGGACTAATAATCAACATAAGAAACTCAAACCCTAACTCAATCTGAGTAAAATGCAGACAAAATTCTATCACAAAAACTACAAAAATCCACTGGTACAAGCAAAACCCACACCGCCATAAAACCCTAAACCCAAATTCTGGACTAGAAAAACAATGTGAAGTTATGAAAAAAAAATATCCACATCTTGTCATTCAAGTATTCAAGGAATTAGGGTTTTAAACCAGCCACGTGAACTCTAAATAATTTAGTTGAAATACATACCTGATGCTCACAATTTCTACATGCGTAGAGAAGTATCTTCTGTTCCTTATCTTCTTTTGGGTAAAGAATGTTGTTACTGCAAAACCCAAACGGAAGAATTAAAATAAAAATCCAAATAATGGAGAACAAACGAGAGAGAGCTTGAGGGAGATACCATTCACGGCAAAATTTCATGGTACTCATTTTTGATTGAGAAAAGGAAGAAGATGCTTCAGATTTGTTTGATCAACAGTGCTTGTGCTTTTCACTTTCCCTCTTTTCTTCTTCTTCTTCTTCGTCTTCTCTCAACTTTTCGCTGGCTCTCACTCTTCGGTATTTACGAAGGTTTATTTTTTATTATTATTATTATTTATTTGTTTTGTTTGTTCGAAGGAACAAGGGGCAATAAAAATAGCTTAAAAAAAGGAAAAAAAAAAAAGAATTGCGCAATGACAAATGTATTTAACTATCTAATTGAGGTTTGAAAAATACAAGGTGGATGAGACTTAGAATTTTACCGTCCAGTTATGTTCTGATGCATTGTAAAATGATATAAGTTGTACGCTAAAGTATTTATATTTGTAGGAGCGGAAACAAATCTAACTTCCTTAAATTTGCTAGTTGCATCTGTGAGGTTATTAAATTCCTAACGTCACGTGTTCAAATACTATAGAAAAAATATCAGATTATGATGGAACAAAAAACACTGAAACAAAACTCATTAGATAAGTACTGAAACAGATACCTTCGTTGCATGACAGACACGCAAGTTGTGGAAAAACATGACACACTGTACGAAATAGACACCTTGGTTGCATGACAGACACGCAAGTTGCGGGAAAGCATAAAACAATGTATAGAACTGACAAACATCGATGCATAATAGACACGTCTCAGTTGTGCAGGTTGCGGAAAAGAAGAAGCTAAAACATGACAAGTCACTTTCAATGACCACGAGTCGGACATGCCAAATTCTAAAAATAATAATGTCACTTTCAATGGCCACATGTGGGACATGCCATAATAATAATAATAATAATAATAATAATAATAATAATAATAATAATAATAATAAGACTGCAACATTCATCGAAATCCAAAAGCAATAACTTGAATACAAATCCGCAGAAGAGGTGCGGGTCACCAAGCGGAAAACTAAGGGAAATAAGGTACGCATGTCAAGTCTTACGGGATAAGTTTCGTTTCAAAGTCTGGATAAGAACTAATAGGTGGAAAGAAAGAAGAGGGGGACCCATGATATTTACTATAAATATCAAGCTCCAAGACAGAAAGAGGAGGAGGAAAATTTTGGAGAAGGAAAAAGATCAGAGGAAAACGTTAAGGTATAAGAGTTGTGTCAATTAAATATATTCGTATTTCAATCATTCTTTGATGAATTTTACTTGGTGCATATAGCATTTTATCCTTTTGTAACATACAATCATCAATAAAAACATCCAAATCTTTTATTACCCGTGGATGTAGACACTCCGTTGTCGAACCACGTTAAAATTTGCTTGTATTAATTTCTTATGTTTAATATATATCTTTTCATTGCTTTTGGTTTATTGGTTTATCATATGATTCATGTGGTTGTGTTGTCGAGATAGATTTTTGGTAATCACAATTTGACGTTAGAAACAGGGAGAGGTAAAATAATTTATTCTACCTGTCCAAATCTTCATCTTGGAAATCTTGAATTTTGTTATCTTATAAAACCTCATTTTTCTACATCTTTAATTAGGGTTTCTTTTCTCTTCAATTGATATTTCAAAATTCAGCATATAGTATCTCTTTGAACTTTTTAATTGTTGACTATTATGATTTAATTGTTAACTTCGTACACAACTCGAATTATCTCGGACTATGATTTAACTGTCACTTCTCTTTTAAATCAATAATCTGATTATCTCGGAGGTGATCTTAATCGAAAATTTGAGAGACTATTATTATGATTTAATTGTTAACTTCATACACAACTCGAATTATCTCGGACTATGATTTAACTGTCACTTCGCTTTTAAATCAATACTCTGATATCTCGGAGGTGATCTTTTTCGAAAATTTGAGAGACTTTGTTCATAAACTTCCTCCAAAGTACTATGTTTTTAACAATTTTACAAAAACATTAGGATTGAAATCGGGGAATTAATGTGTTTGTAGTTCAACCATATTTAGTTGCAGATGATATCATGTCAATTGATCGTACAAGTTAAGAATGTTTTGCAGCTGCCTAGGTATAACTCTCGTCAAAACAAGAAAAATAAGTTTTGAACCGAACTTTTAAACTTGCTTTCAACTTGTTTGCAAAAAATGATTTGATGAACCTTTGAAACCTGATTTAAATTGGAAATTTGTCTAACTTTTATGTGATATATCAAATTTTAATTAAAGCTGGATTTTTTCCATCAATCAAATTATTTCATATATATATATGCGGATGTTAAAATTTTATGAAGCACTTATCTCATTATCTGAACTTTTATAAGAACATCAACAAAGAAATTTCTACAACAACGCCAGATTGAGCAAATAAGCCATTATAATATCCCAGGAGAAATTAAATAAATGGAGACAGACTCAAACAAAACCTTACAAGAACAAGAAGTCGATATAAGAAATTTAGGTAATCAAACAATGGGGACTGGAAGAAAAACTCTTCATCAACCAGAAAGAGAAATTGTAGAAGAGTCCCAAGGACCACAACCCTTGGATCGGACAATACAAAATAGACACAAAGATACTAAAGTTGTGAATACTATTCCGTTATAAATAAACAAAACAAGGAATCAATTACAAGAGGCAAACGGAGTAGAGCAATTACAGAGACTGCAAGATGAGATGATAGAACCAAACATCCCAATTAACCAATCAATTGATAGCAACAGAACAATGCAACAACCACATGTAGAAGCACTACAAAACAGGATTGATCCCATCAATCAATTATTCGAAGAATTGAATGAAATGCGTAAGGCTCAAAAGACTTATGCAGAAACAATTGCTCTTCTAACGTAAGAAAATCATATGCTCAGGCATAAAGCCCGACAGGATGCAGAAGCATCTGTTACAAGGTTATATGGGTAGGAAATAAGTTCAAAAAGATATCCAGAAAGCAAAACAAGGATCAATAGTGATCAAAGGGTGATGATAGTTGAACTGGAAGATGATACATATGTTCATCCAAAATAAAACAGGTTTAATCAACGGTATGAGCCCGATAAATCAGATTTTGATGACTCAGAACCGTAGAACAACAGGTGGAACAAATATTTCGAGGATTTGGAAGAAATGAGAGAGGAATTAAGACCTTGAAAAACAAACAAGAGGGAGGACGTCTTGAGGAAGTATTAAAAGAGGCCAGTAGAACACCATTGGCACCGCACCTTGCGCTTGCATCCATCCGCACAAATGCACTCTCCCTACCTTTGAATGTTACGATGGAACAAAGGATCCCGCAGCTCATTTAAAATATTATAACCGCAATATGTCCCGCTGGGAGCAAAACGATATTATCATGTGACGATATTTTCCCCCTAGTTTGAAAGGATCTGCATTAACATGGTACGAAAATCTACCAGAAGGAACAATACAATCATATACACAATTGACCTGAAAATTCTTGAAGACGTACATGTACAACAAACCCACAAATGCTGGAATGGACAAATAATTTTCCCTTGCATCTTGGACGAATGAAACTATTCGAGATTACACAGATCGATGACAGGCAATTTGTCAAGCAATAGGTAATGTTAGTCCACAAATCTCTATTGATTGTTACAAATGGGGAATATCAAACCGCATGAGCCCGCTTTTCGTATATATTCATGGAGATGATCCAAAAAATGAAAGGGATCTAAGGGTAATTATCGAGAAATATGCAAGGTTACAAGATATACAAAAACAGAATCCAAGAGCAGTTTTTCAACATCAGAGAGTTGCAAAGAGAACAAATTTTATGGAACCAGCAACAAGTTCTGGAAAGCGAATTGCGGGTGAAAATCCTTATAATGAATCTAAGCGAGGCAGAGCATATGAAGAAAGAAAGATCAACCAGCAATTTGAGGATCGAGTTTTTACTAAGCTCAACACCCCGTATTCACAAATTTTAAATACAATTAGAAACAGACAAGATTTTGATGGCCATGGTCGAAGGGAAGGCAACCACCACATACAGAAAGTTCTAAAGATTGTTGTAAATATCATTGTTTTTATGGTCATCCTACAAATATATGTGGAAATTTAAAATTGCAAGTCCAGAAGTTAATTGATGTGGGAGAACTGAAGGAATTCCTTTATTTACCCGATCCTCCACCAAGGCTGAACACAGGGAAGACTGTAAATATTTCGGAAAATAACCGAACCATCAACACGATTTCCTACAAAGAGTCAAATCAATTATCTATGAACGCAACAATTGATAAGAAGTTGCGTAAAAGAATTGACAATCATGAAGTTTTTAAAGTTGCAGGAAAAATGACAGAAACGTAGGAGGAATGAATGGCTTTCCCATTAAATTTTTCAGCGGGTGAAGTTGATCAAGAAATTGAGACACACAATGATCCGCTGGTTCTCACTTTACCAATGTCTGGATAGAATGTGAAGAAGATCCTCATGGATGGGGGAAGTTCACTTAATGTGTTAAGTACGATCAACTCACACCCTCTTGTTACACTATTTATGGATTTAATGAGATAGCATCAAATCCAAAAGGAGAGATTTTACTTGAAGTCATGGCGGGACCAATAAGCGTTTTAACCAAATTCACTGTAGTAGAGGCACCGTTCCCATATAATGCAATCATTGGCAGACATTGGGTTCACCAATTGAAAGGAGTATCCGCAACTTATCATCAATATTTGTGATTCCCAACACCACAAGGAGAAATGGAAATAAAGGGGGATCAAAATATTGCAAGATCTTGCATCCTCACAGAGACACACATGAATGAGGAACGAATTCAACAACAGCAAGAGAGAACGAAAAATCAAAGCAAAAGAAGAGGCAATAAATCAATATCTGATTGAGACTGCGGGTAGAGGATCGGTGAATGAAACAAATAAAAACACTCCATCGGAAGGGAGCATACCAAAAACTAAGGAAAGGGGCAGTATTCCAAAATAGCAATCAAAGGGATCTCCCACATTTTTAGGAGTTCTCAAATCCACTTTTTCAGCAGTTGAAGAAACAAAGAATTTCAATATAGGAATAGAAGAATCCCCGAGAATAATCAAGATTGGAACACTAATGGAATCAGAAAGGGAACATGAATTGGTTATTCTACTTAGAGATTATGTAGATATTTTTCTCATGGAAAATGGAGGATATGCCTGGCATTGATCCAAGTATCGTTCGTCTCAAATTACATATACATCCAGGGACTACACCATTTCGGTAGCGTATACGCAAAGTAGCGCCCGAGTATCATTTATTAGTTGAAAAGGAACTAAAGAAACTCATGGATACGAGATTTATTCGAGAGGTGCGATACCCAACCTGGATATCCAACATGGTAATTATACCAAAGAAGAATGGAGGAGTAAGGATTTGTATAGACTTCACCGATTTGAATAAGGCATTCCCTAAAGATAGTTATCCGCTTCCTAGCATTGATCTATTAGTAGATGCAATTGAAGGACATGAGGATTTATCTTTCATGGATGGACATTCAGGGTATAATCAAATTGCTTTAGCTGAAGAAGATCAGGAACATACTGCATTTTTTACTCGGCGACTGATAGATGCAATCTTTAAACCATGGATATGCCACACCTTGAAAGTCTATGTAGATGATATATGCTAATAAAAAGTAAACTTTCAAAGGATCATTTACAAGATTTAAGAGAAATATTTGGAGCTCTACACAAATATAAAAAGAAAGTTAATCTAGATAAATGCATATTTGGAGTTACATCGGGAAAGTTCTTGGGTTACTTGGTCACAAAAAAGGGGGTTGAAGTTGATCCAGCAAAAACACAAGCAATTGTTAATATACCATCTCCAAAGAATGTAAAATAAGTACAAAAATTAAATGGATGTTTAGCTGCACTTAACAGATTCATTGCCAGATCATCAGACAAATGTAAACCATTTTTTGACACATTGAAAAAGAAAAGCAAATTTGTATGGAATTAAAATTCTGAGCAAGCCTTTCAAAACATCAAAGCTTATCTCGCCACACTACCTGCATTACAAAAACCAAAACCTGAAGAGGTATTGGCCTTGTACATAGCTGCAACAGAAGATGTTGTAAGTGCGGTATTGGTACGAACAAATGAGAAAGTAGAGAAACCAGTGTATTATATTAGTAAAACTCTTAATCTTGCAGAAAAGAATTACACCAAAATTGAACAATTGATATTAGCACTGGTTTTTGCCACACAAAAATTGCGCACATATTTTCAAACACACTATGTGCGGGTACCAAGAAAAACTCCGCTAAAATCTGTACTAAAGAATAGGGAAAGGTAGGGAGAATAGCGAAATAGAATGCACAATTGGAGCAATTCCATATCGTATTTGAAATACAAACTGCACAAAATCACAAGTCTTGGCATATTTCCTTGCGGATTTACCACTGGATGACAACTTTGAAATCCAAGGTTTGTCGGGGATAGAAGACGATGATTCCCAAGATATTCTGAGTTCTGTTAACTCCCGCAGATGAGAAGTATTTGTTGACGGGGAACAGAATAAATAAGGAGTGGGAATCAGAATTGTGATTACAACCCCTATAGAAGAACGGATGGTGCATGCATTTCGTCTTGAATTCGGTGAACACACAAATAATATAGTAGAATATGAGGCTGTGGTTCATGCCCTTGAGCTCATCATCGAGTTGGGAATAAGTGATGAACGACTTACATGTGATTCACAATTGATAATTCGACAGGTTGAGTTGAAATATCAAGCGCTTGATGAAGACTTGATAGAATACAAGAATCTTGTTCAAAAATTGGCATCTCAAATTCCAAATATAATTTTTCGAAATTTATCTAGAGAGAAAAATCATCATGCTGATGCATTAGCATTCATTTCTTCAATGATAAAAGATCAAAATACATCGGTAGTCAAAACTGGGTGCATCTATGAGCCATCAATTAAGATATGGGCAGTCGAAAACATAGAAGAGGAAGTAGATGAAGATATTGAAGATGCAGCCATTAAAGATGATGCAAACTTTTCACATAAACCAGAAAATGAATCATCTGAAGAAGATTGGAGGCTCCTGATACATCAGTACTTACAAAGTGGGATATTTCCCGCAGACACTAAGGATGCGAGAAAAGTGCAATCAAAATTTATAAATTATCAATTGTGGGATAAAATTTTATACCGCAGGTCTTTTTTTGGGTCGATACGTCGGTGTTTGTCACAAAAAGAAGGACAACGTGTTCTCACGGATATTCATTATGGAGATCCGGGAAATCATAGCGGAAGACGATCACTCTCACTGAAATCAAAGACGCAAAGGTATTACTGGACATTTATGCATAAAGATACGGACAATCTGGTAAGAAGGTGCGAAGAATGTCAACGTTTTGCAAAAAAAATTAAAGCTCCCGCAATGGAACTCAATTCTGTACTCAGCCCATGACCGTTTGCAAAATGGGGAGTAGATATCGCTGGGCCCTTAGTGGAAGGCAGACAAAAAAGAAAATACTTGATCGTAGAAACTGATTATTTCACTAAATGGGTTGAAGCCAAAGCTCTTGCTCGCATTAGAGATACGAATGTTTTTAAGTTTTTATTCGAAGATATAATTTGCAGATTCAGAATCCCGGTAGCTATAGTCTCGGACAATAGACAACAACTACAAGGAAAAAATATTGATATGCTTTTCGAAGCATTTAATATCCAAAAGAACAAGTTCACTCCACTTTATCCCTAAAGTAACAGACAAGTTGAAGCTACAAATAAAACTATTGCCATGAATCTAAAAAGGACTCTAGATGGACATCATAAACAATGGTGCGAACAACTTCATAACACTTTATGGGCATATCGCACGACGAGAAGAGAAACCACTGGAGAATCACCATTTTTTCTCACCCATGGAGCGGAAGCAGTTATTCCAACATAAATTATTTTACCCACAACAAGGAAAGAAGCGTGGGAAAAGAATTTAAGCACAGATCTAATTCTTGAGAAGTTGATGACTTAGAAGAAAGAAGAAAGGTTACGCTCCAAAAAATGGAGAATTATCAGAGAAGATTGGCAAGAGAATATAATAAGAAAGTAAAGTTGTGGAACTTTGTTGAAGGGCAGTATGTTCTGCGATAAATCCTAGAATACCAAAAAGATAAAAAAGCGAAAAAAATTGCACCCACATGGGGAGGACCATATGTCATACAAGATATTGCGGGACAGGGCTCGTACCATTTGCGGAATATGGATGGAGAAGTCTTACGACATCCATGGAACGCACAGTATCTCAAACCATATTATCCATAACAAATAAAGCAATCATACAATAATTTGGCTTCATACTGGGTAAAGATGACAAATGTAATCTCTCTAGAATCCATATAAATGTCTATGAGTGTATGACTATTGGATCTTTCGTAAGCAAGAGATGCCTAACATGACATTAATTATTGTATCATGTACTATCCATCTCAGGAGGTACTCATTAGGGACCGCATCATTAATTTCCTCCTGGCCAGAGAGAAGTTATTCATGGGACTGTACCCTCAAAGGTAACCCAAGGTACATATACGCCTTGTGGTTTCTCAATTCACACACTCATAACGCAAACTGATTATGTATATATATATTCGTTAATTGTATTGCAGGTACAATAATATGAGACAAAAAGAAGCTTGCCAATACAATTCAAAAGAAGGAAAATATTAAGGAACAGGAGGATCTTCACTAGGAGAAGGGTGTTTACATATTTCTTTGCGGCTATAAACTTTGGTGAATCCATCAGTTTTAACTCTATCTAGAGTGTTGTTGTTCGCTTTTGTAACTCCAACACGAGCTTCAATTTTTAACCAAGAAATTTTAGCTCTTGCGGTTTCAAGCTCCTGCTTACACCTATTCACCTCGGCCACAGACTTTTGGAAACGCTCCTCCAAAAAAGATCTTCTTCCTTGATTCGAAGCCAAGTCACGAGTCAAGCTCTCAACTTTCAAAGTTTCCAACTTCAATTTGTCCTCCGCTTCTTTAGTACTAGAGGAAGCTCAAGTTGACATTGTGCCTCATTGTCTTTGACAGTAAAAAGCTTCAGTTGTCCTTTGACTTCCTCCAACTTAACATTGGCAGTATCAAGCTCCTCTTCAGCCCTATCATCTCTTGAGGCCGCATCTTTGAATTTTCCTCAAAACCTGCAACGTAAATAACCGATTAATCATTGTGGAAATGATATTCAAATTTAAATATGCAATAAAATAAGATACCTCTTGCGAGGGATTCAAACTCTTCTAATTCGTGAACTATTACATCTTTAGAATCATCGAGGAAGTCATATTCTCTTGAAAGTTTATGATAATTGTCGGTAAGATGCTGAAGATCTTGACGACATTGATCTAACTCCGCTTGTTTCAATGAATTATTGTCCCGCAACTGATTTGATTCGTTTGTACACCTTTCCATCTCTTTATGTAAACAGAAAATATCGATTTCACGAAGAAGAAGTATATCAGATAAGCTGCGGATTTTAGCCTGAGCTTATTCAAGTGCATTCCCTTTAGCATGAGCATCTGAAGCTGAATTATCTCTGTTTTTAATAAGTTGCGCCATATAAGAATAAAGCTGTGAATTATGAAGTGACCCGGAATGAGAAAATCCCGCAAGGATATTCTTGCGTTCCACACAGAGCCTTCTTCCAATTTTTCTAATTGTTCCCGCGCTTCTAGAACACAACCTTTAGTCCCTAGGAGAGTGGCATCATATTCTTCCTTCTTGCGGATATAATCTACATGTGAAAGCCGGTGCTTCAATTCTAGATCTTCATACTTTGATTTGGCTTGACTTATCATATCAACCTAGTTATTGAATCTTTCCTTGATCTCCATATTTTCTTTATTGATTTTTAATACATGTTCTGTCAGACGCTTATCTCTACGTTGCAGCCTATTCACGAGGTTTGAATCACCCGCTGATCATATAAAGCAATTCAGAAACATGCAAATAAAGTAAGAAAAATGACATGAGAGAAAAAGCGGTAAACCTTGATTTTGGAGATCTAATAACTGCTGATGAAGCGTATTATTTTCCCGCTTCAAGGTCGATCCAACACCACCTTCATCTGAGGGTACATTCTGTTTCAATAACAATCCACCATTCTGCACAAAGAATTTTGCTTTGAGTTTGATTTGTTTTCTTTTCCTTATGATGAAGTACAACCAAGAACAACCAACTATGAGAAACAAAAGCCCCAAGCCAAAACCTGCATGAACTAATTACTTAGGGCACACACACACATATGCCTATAAGGCTTCATGAAAATCACAACTTAGCAAGGGGAAAATGAGACTTGGTAATTACCAAGAATAACTCTTAATGGTACTTCTTTCGGAGTAATGCAGCCACTCCCAGCTTTTTACTAAGGCTGCCGTCAGGGCAAATGCAGGCATAACTCCCTTTTGTATTCTTGCAAGAAAACTGTTCGCAGGTACTCTGATCTTCACACTCATCAATATCTGTTAAACAAGCATATATGCATGCAGCTCAATTTCTGTTGCATATGGTTAAGCAAACTATAGCAATGGACCGATAATATACATTGATTGTCACTCTAGTATAGAAATTATACACGTTGTGAAACTAGTTGTAGCTGATCAGAATATTCGTGCGTACCTTGGCATTCAGGACTGAGGTAAGGATTCCCTTCGTAACCATCAAAACAAGCGCAACGGTATCCTTGATTGTTATCAGAATTGATACATTTACTGTTCTCTTGGCATGGCAAGTCTTTATATGCTTCTTCACAAGTCTTATTCCCTATCGCCCAATCAAGAACGAGGGGCATATTACTCCCTTTAGCAATAAAATCAGTGGAGGGAAGAAGAAGATCAGATGCATGAAATGTGTACTGATCCTGCTCAACAAAGAATGCGTAGCTACATTGATCGAAAGACCAGACATTAATATGATTCCTAAGATTGTCACAAACCCCGATAAATGGTTTATTCCCTTGGGATGGTCACCTGGCAACAACCAAGTCTTTCACTACAAGACCCGTCTATAACCTCTTCTCTTTTACATTGTGATCTGCACTCATTGGTGTAGGTTTTGTTGGCGTTGTTACCATCTATGGTGGCACTGTCGATGCTGATAACAGTATCGCACCCAATAGCAAATAAATTGTTTTTTGTATATGAGAGTGTAAAATTAGTGTTAACTAAGTCGTACAATATTTCATCTGAGTTGGGTGATAGTTGATCCTGTATAAACACACCAGACTTGGTGAAACAAACTCTGGCTACCTTGTTAGTTTTAACTCGAATTTCAGACTCTGATATGCTTAAAATTTCATGTTTACCTTTACCAAAGAAGGCCCTGGGGGGATGAAAAGAGGTATTACAGGTAATACCGAATTCTAACCCAAATCCATCAATGGAGCACTCATCTCCACCTGCAGCGTCATATATACCAAACGGATACGGAATACTAACATTCCCACATTTGGCTTGACAAGCGGGTCGTTTTGTCTGGAAAAACGTTGATGCAGTCACCATTGCAGACCCTGCAGATGTTAACAATATCCAGAAGAAGATCGATCGAAAAAACAGTCGTGGACACATAATAATCGTTTTGTTATGATTATTAGGAAAAGAAAAAAAAAGATAGGATTGTTAAATTAATCGCTTGATCAGCTCTTTCTGTGATAGTTGCTAAACATATTTTGTGAAATTCGCAGAGAATAGAATATTGAGTCAAGTGGACAATTTATTGGAGAGCTAGGTAGCTAATGCGACTTTGCTAACTATTAAGCCACATATGCGGCGTTCTGACCCCGAGCAAGCTGTAATTTTCGAAATTAAAGCTATAAGTAAAGATGAAAATAAAATGAAATTTAAGGTCATTAAAATAATAAAAATACCTGTAAGATAGCTTGTTGCGGGAAATAGTATGCTCCACCATCCGCTAGAGCAATCGTCTCCGCAAGAGAGGAAGGAAGGTTCATGTTAAAAGAAGGGCAGACAGGATGACCTTGGTCCTTTAACCAAGCTTCTTTCACTACTTCATACGGAGCAGACTGCATGCATTCCCGCAGATTAGCAACCGCAGAAGTATCTTTCTCCAATGGCTGAAAGTCGCATTGGACATATAACAACTCTTTGGACATGAACCAGGGAAAGGCCTCCTCCTCCTTATCCATAAGATTCTTATCTTCCGCTCTTCCTTTACCCTTATAAATATGCGGGATTTCTTTATTCATATGAACTGCATCAGTGACAGTTGTGCTCTTATCATTACCCTCGGTAGAAGCAGCTTCCACCGCAGCATTTTCCGTCTCACCCTGAATTGCGGGATACTCCTTATCAGATACACCATCTTCACTCGCAGAAAGCACGAAAAGATCATCTTCAAACAAAGGGGAAAACTGGGAGGTGAGGTAGGAGAACTCAGGATCTGCGGCCTGGTTCGAACAACTGTCCGCAACACCTGTAGTTTCCACCATAGCATTAACCAGCTCCGTGGGGTCAAAATTCACAAGAGATAAATTTTCAACATTCTGCTCTGAATATGTCAGCTGAAGCGGGACATTCTGCTCTTCCTCACTTTTTTCAGGTTCAACTGAACTAATATTCTCAATTCTCAACTTTGGTTGACGACGGGGTAAATCACGGATTTCTCCTTCCTCCCTATCAGTGGAAATGCGGGGTGCAGCTTTAACTTTTTTCTGACCCTGTCAATGTACCGCAGGAACTCATTAAATAAGATTCATATGAATCATGCAAATTCATTTGGATAAGTCAATACCTTTTCTATTAAAGCTGCAATTTTGCGCTTATTACCCGAATCACCTTTCAAACTCCCTTCAACTTGTGGCTATGAAAAAAAGAAAGTGATGTAGAAGAATAGAGAAAGAATTCTAAATACCACATCGTCATACGGGAAAGAAAATCCGTTGAAGTTTAACTGCCAAGGGCAGTAAGAATGAAGGCGTGATGTAAGGTTGGACCACACTGTCTTGAACAATGTAGTGCTAAGGCACTATTGATAAGTGCATAAGTCATACATTTTAAGTGTTATTTCCTTATACTTATTTGCTAGATTTTGTGTGAATTACTGTGTACTATTATTACTTTCGAAGTTTATTTGTTTTATTAGGTTACATCCCGGAAACCAGTGAAATGGAGCTTTATAAGAGAAGAATTGCCAAAGAACCAGTGTAACTCATCCTATTCCAGGATTTCTACTTTCTATAATGTAGATAATTGAATTACGAAGCCAACGGCGAAAGAACGAGGTCATTCCGACTTCGTATGAGAAAGTTATGGGCAAAAAGAGGAATTAAGCTTGTCGGTTTCACGGAACTGACAGTCAAACGGGTTTTGAATTGGAAACTTTTAAAGGCACCGGACCATTGGCTAAGGGCATCCAAAGTTTAAATATTGCTAAACGCACCCAGCAGTTTGATTAATGCACCACCAACTTACCCCTTACCCACGTGACCAACATTGGTTCAGTTGTGTATTAATGGCAGCGAAAGAAAAGCCTGGCAGTTGGAAGAAGCAAGAAGAAGAGATTGCTGCTGGCTATGGTGTGATTGATTGTTGGCAGTTGGAGTTTAACTTGAAGAGGATTATGAAAGAAAGAATGATCAAGGAAGAAGTGAAGTCAGCAACAAAGAAAGCAAGAAGATGGTGATGCTGTGACGCTGTTCAAGTGATGATCCAGTGGGTTTTGCTGTGATTAAATGGCAGTAGAGAGTTATTGGATGATGCAGCTGTGGTTTGATGATAGTGATGACTCGAGATTGGTTCATAGCAGACATGGCAGCGATCAAGGGAGCGTATGGCTGTAGTGATCGAGATGGAGGAAATACTGGAAGTAATAGCAGTGAGGGTATAATGATGATGCCGTGATAGAAGACGATGCTGCAGACAATGTTAAAGAACATGAGAAGAACTCGGTGATGGTGATGCTGCTGTGGCTATTGGTTGATGGAACCTGATGCTGGTGGTGTTTGAAGAGTTAAACAGCGATGATGGAAGATGTGCAGTGGTCGATGATGAAGTTTGGTTGCATTTCACGTCAGTTAATAATGGGTTTGAGTCTATGGACTGGTGGCTGATGGTTAATGGGTTCGAGAACAAGTCAGTGATGGAATTTTGCTGTAGCTTGCAAAACACGGACTGTAGACGGTGCTTGGTTAACAAGTTTTGGAGTTTTATATGATTTTGGGAAAGCCTCTTGCTGAGAAGTCAGGGAACAAATCTTGAGCGGCAATCCAGGGTTCTCACCGCTTCTTAGTTCTTGCCAGCAACAGAGAAGGATTAGTTGGCTGTTTTCCGCCGTTGATATTATGAATGAATGGAAGAGATTGAAGCTTTGTTTTAGAATTTGAATGAGATTAGGAAAGTGTCGTTTGATCGTTACCTAAAGCTCTATAGATAGAGCCGAGATCCCCAGAACACGGAGATATTCTCACGTATATATCTCGGACGTATCTTGTATCCTCACGCTACAGAAGAAATCTTCACGTACAAAAGTATAATACAGGAAAAGAAAAGGACTGGACGCTGGATACCTTCGCATACAGATGACTTCGCAGAAGCATTACGGAGCAATGATCATTCGTCGCAATTTTTTTGGGTTTGATTTAATTTATTTTCTTAATTATTTTTCATGGGTTTTAAGAAATCCATGATGAACTAAACCTCTCTTGTTGGTTAGGGATGTAGTCCTAAGTCGGAAAACATGTTTTTTAATTGAATGGCTCATTCTCATATGTTCATAATATTTTTAATATCGTTCATGTTCTACCGTTTATAACGCCATGTATGATTGATTGCATGTTTGTTTGAATCGCGAATTAAATAAGCATGCATTGATATCTATAGCTAAACTAGGGTTTTTCGATCCGGAATTGTCGAAGGACCCTTGTTACAAGTAGTATAACATAGTTGTTAACGACGGGATGTTTCCATGCGATTATGCGTAGAAGCGTGACCTAGGTTAAATCCGAGTGGCACTTTGCGCCGGATTGCTTAGAATAACCTCAACTCACAAAGACCATTTCTTTCATTGGGTTAAACTTGAGTGGCGCTTGCGCCAAGTTATTCGGTGAAAAGGATTCAAAGAGTGGCGCTTTGCGCTTTTGTTGATAATAGGAGTTTTGCCGGAGTAAACCTGCGTTAGGATGCTTTATGGTTATTGATATTGAGAATGCATGAATGTTGAGTATGATTTGATTGATAACATGTTGGAAGATGGAAGATGAACTCTCTAACCAATATTCTTTATCTCTGATATTCGTTTTAATTAATTTGCTTTAGTATAATTTAGTTATAATCACAACCAACCCCCCCCCCCTGTTTACATAAGTAATCGAAAGTAATTAACAATCACTTGCCTCTCTGTGGGAACGAACTTGTTCTTATTGCTATATTCTAATCTTTATAGTGAAGTAAGAACCTGAATAATTTTGGTTGATTAACGACACGACCAACTATATGCCGTGATGCATGATGCAATGCATCACTAAGAAGAAGTTGCACAAGTTGGAGCATCATAGTGCAAATGCACTATATGCCGCGATGCATGATCTAATGCATCACTAAGCCGAAGTTGCACAAGTTGGAACATCATAGTGCAAATGCACTATATGTCGTGATGCATGATCCAATGCATCACTAAGCCGAAGTTGCACAAGTTGGAGCATCATAGTGCAAATGCACTATATGCCGTGATGCATGATCCAATGAATCACCAAGCCGAAGTTGCACGAGTTGGAGCATCATAGTGCAAATGCACTATATGCCGTGATGCATGATCCAATGCATCACTAAGCCGAAGTTGCATAAGTGGGAGCATCATAGTGCAAAGGCACTATTATGCCGTGATGCATAATGCAATGCATCACCGACCAATGCCGCTATTCGATGAGCGCAAAGGAGCCTGCGTCACAGGAATGACATTCAGCTTAGAGTTATCAATTTCCCAGAGTAGACGAAATCCTTCGCCACCTTTACGACCCAGTCCGACGCTCCACTTCTTTTAATTCTTTACAGCAATAGAGTCAGCATATGTAGCATGGAAATTATTTGCAGTATGTTGCTTACGTTCCGCAGGATTGGGAACGTAGCATGTGAAATTTGTTTCTCCCCTACTACGTTTACTACACTCATTCAGCACACGCCACCAATTCCCGTTGTATTAGGCAATAGACCGGACCATACCATGCTTGGATTTATTTCGGCGCGCAAGAACCTCATACTGAAAAGAATCTCCACTCTTGTACAAAGGAAGCTTCAAGCCAGCGTGCAGCGCTCCCGTAGTTATTAATAGTCTGTTGGCGCTATACTGAAATTTCTTCATCATATCAAGAGTAATCTCATCTTCTTCAACAGGATCGCAAAGGAAAACTTTAAATTGTTGGAGTTGATGTTTATCTTTAAATTCTTCAATATCCATTGACCTAAAGCTCAAATTCTCGTTTAAACGTTTACTCTTAGAAGCTGGTCTATTGGCCGCAACAGCTATATCATCAGTTCCTACCAAATCAGAAGATTGAACTTCTGAAGTACCAGATTGATCTCCTACTTTCTTTTTCTCGCAAAGTAGCGAGATGATTTCTTTTCTACAGGTTGATCACCATGATGAGAGGCACCTCCAGCAACATTACTATCATCTTTTCCAGACATGATGAATTTTACCTACATATGAGAGAACAAGAAAAGATAGATTTTTGGTAATCACAGAAAAAGTGGAGAACAGAAATCAAATCAGATACTGGATGAAAAAAAGACCTGATCCCGATGAAAGAAATCCTTAATCACGATTTAATCAGCACAAATTGAATTAATCAAATCACGAGAAATAACTGAAAAATTCAGTTTCAGAAGAATGAAAAAGAACAAAAACTTTAAGAAGAAAAAGAAAAAGAAGACGAAGAATAAAATGAGAGATGCGACAAGATATGCATTAAATATGAAAGGATTGAAACTGACGAAACCGTCGAAAAAATAAAGTGGAGGAGAGAGGAACTTTATCAGAGATGTGACTTTCTCGAAACCGCCAAAACTGTCAGAAAAGTAAACCTAAGCGTGAGAAGAAAATTTATTAGAGGCGTACGAATCGGAAAAGTAATAATTATTTTTTCTTTTTTCAAATTTCTACCATATGTAAAATTCAAAAGAAAAAAGGGGAAAATTGTGAGGGTATTAAATCCCTAACACCACGTATTCAAATACTATGGAAAGAATATCAGATTATGATGGAACGAGAAACACTGAAACAAAACTCATTAGATAAGTACTGAAACAGACACTTTCGTTGCATGACAGAAACGCAAGTTGCGGGAAAGCATGGCACATTGTACGAAATAGACACCTACCTTGCATGACAGACACGCAAGTTGCGGGAAAGCATAACACAATGTATAGAACTGACAAACATCGATGCATGATAGACAAGTCTCAGTTGTGCAGGTTGCGGAACAGAAGAAGCTAAAACATGACAAGTCACTTTCAATTGCCACGTGTCGGACATGCCAAATTCTGAAATAATAATGTCACTTTCAATGACCACATGTCGGACATGCCATAATTCTAATAATAATAATAAGACTGCAGCGTTCATCGAAATCCAAAAGCAATAACTTGAATACAAATCCGCAGAAGAGGTGCGAGTCACCAAGCGGGAAACTAGGGAAATAAGAACTATGCATGTCAAGTCTTGCGGGAAATACAAATAAGAATGCGGGATAAATTTCGTTTCAAAGTCTGGATAAGAACTAATAGGTGGAATGAAAGAAGGGGGGACCTATCATATTTACTATAAATATCAAGCTCCAAGACAGAAAGAGGAGGAGGAAAATTTTGGAGAAGGAAAAAGATCAGAGGAAAACGTTAAGGTATGGGAGTTGTGTCAATTAAATATATTCGTAGTTCAATCATTCTTTGATGAATTTTATTTGGTGCATATAGCATTTTATCCTTTTATAACATACAATCATCAATAAAAACATCCAAATCTTTTATTATCCGTGGATATAGACACTCCGTTGTCGAACCACGTTAAAATTTGCTTGTATTAATTTCTTATGTTTAATCTATATCTTTTCATTGCTTTTGGTTTATTGGTTTATCATATGATTCATGTGGTTGTGTTGCCGAGATAGATTTTTGGTAATCACAACATCTTTGATTTGAAGAACACGAAATCTGATGCTCCAAGTTATATCTGCAGAATATCCAGAATGACTTTACTTACGTTTGCAATATCTCGCTCAATTATCAGTATGATAATATTCAGTCTTCCTGCCAATTCCATTCCCAATTGAACTGCCTGAGTTTCAGTAAAGAGAGAAGAAGTATCATCAAAAGTAATAGTACCCCTTAAAATATGAACTCCGAGATGCTCCAAGTTATATCTGCAGAATCATCCAGAATGATTTTACTTACGTTTGCAATATCTCGCTCAATTATCAGTATGATAATATTCAGTCTTCCTGTCAATTCCATTCCCAATTGAACTGCCTAAGTTTCAGCAAAGAGAGAAGAAGTATCATCAAAAGTAATAGTACCCTTAAAATATGAACTCCGAGATAACTTTGTACAATGGCTCTATTAACACTTTTATTTGGTATGAATGTAGCATCAACGTTAATCTTGACAAACAAAAATAGGAAGAGATTCCCGGTGTTGCAAATTAGGCATAAACGGTCATATTCTTTCTCATTCCACAAGGGTTTACTACTTCACATATAGAATTCGAAAAGTGACCCTTGTTCTAAAGTGCCCCGGACCCAACAATTCGCCAAATATAACTAGCGAATAATTTTAAATTAATAGGGTTGAGTATAGTAGGCGTTCTTTTTATAGACTCGGCCAATAATGCTAAAATAATGATACACCGGTTAAACTTGTGAATTATTGTCATAAGCTTAAATCGAATCAGTGAACCACATATCCTTGTTGATTGTATTGGAATTTGGAAATACAACAAGTATTTAATTTAAATAATAAAATCAAAATACTTTCACCCAAGAAAAGAGTAATGATTTGTGGGATACATGTCATATTTCGCAGAAAAGAGAACAAGTAGGGACTAAAGGGGAGAATATGCCACAGTGAAATGGTATCTTGTTTTCATAGATAAAGTTTTATAAACCTAATTTTTTCTGTTACTCCCAACTCACAATCACTTCTCCGCCTCCTTCTCTAGCTCTCTCTTCCTCCTCTGATAACCCAAAATCCAATCCTTTATCCGATAACGGAATACATCATCAACAACAACAAAGGATCGAACAAAAACAACATCAACAATTTATAAATGAGTTCTTATTCACCAACAACAATAATCGATATTTAATCTTGGTCTAATAGTTCCTCTTCAAGTATAATGTTTTTTTTTCCACTGACCCATCTATTTATGATTGGTTTTCTTTGTTAGTTTATGATTTCTACAGGTTAATTTGATCTTTCAACTTAGTAAATATGACACTTTTTGTGTTAAGCTGTAAGATCGAATCAATAAAAATGGTTCCTTTTTGTGGTATTTTTGTGGTATATATATATGTAAGATTGAATCAATAAAAATGGACCCCTTTGAGCTTTTTATGTGCATGTGAGGTTTATCTTTACTGAAACTAAAACAAAACAAAAAAACTTTAAAAAAAAAATATGTGCACTGCGCGTCCCAGGTGTTTCCTATATACGTCCAAAGTAAAAATACGTGCGATTGATGTGTATCGTAAGTGCAACAAATTAATCAATATATTTCTCACTAATTAACTAGTAATATAGCGGTAGTAAGGATCGTTCTCACAGAGAGCTGTGTAATTGAGATGTTATTTGGATTAGCAAAACTATAATAAAAGTAAATACTAAGGGGGGATTGATTTAATTAACTAAACAATAAAAATATAATAAGAAAGAAAGATTGATTAAGGAGTTCATCGGCGTTATAGCAAGGGCTATGGGTAGAGTGTTCTCCTTCAAAGTGAAGGAGTTTCGCCCAAAAAGCGCTAATTAGACTCCACTATGGTAGAGAGGAGAGGGTCTTTCACCCAAAGTCTATTATACACTCCTTCAATCGAAAGAGTGTTAGCTAGTCTTCACTAGACGGGTGAACTTCAGCCGTCTAGATCCCAGACGGGTGAAGTTTCTCCGTTTGGGTAAAAGTTTCATCCAACGGCTCTGATAGGTGCATCCAACAGTTGTGAGATATTTAAAATCCGGACGGGGGAACTTCACCCGTCTGGCTATTTTTTTATTAAAAAAATAATTTTGAAAGCTTAACCCGTCTAGCCTCCTTTTTCCCCACTGCCCCATAGTGCAAAAAACATTCCTTCGCCTAGTCACTCCTTCTTTTTGAACACTATATCCCATAGCCCTTGCTCTTACTAAGCCGAATAGTATACTTTTCTATCTTTCGTTAGAATCATTCATCACCAACCGTAGAATAGCAACTAGCACAATGATATCCCCAAAACTCCTTGTATCACTGAATGCCGAAGCGCTCGAACACCAGATTTTATCCAATTGAGCCACTAAGTAGTAGCGCACTCAAGGTGTAACCCAATCAAATGCATTAGAGTTTGTGAATTTAGGTTGATCCCAGCATCAGAACTCTTAGCACAAGGTCCTGCTTACTAGTGTTGTCTTCTTACGTGATTGCATGCTTCATATAATCCCTCTGCAAGGTCTCATATTCTCTACTTGTAGCGAGTTATTCAATAATTACATGGATATCCTAACTCTCTACTAGCAATAGAATAATCAATAGATTAATTTAGCGTGCACTCCAAACAATCTAAGAATCACTCATAAACCTTCGATACAGTAAAGACAAGCAACAATGATTAAAACTCCAAATAAACTTGTACTACTAATAAAGCTTTACGTCTAGAATATTGAATTCATCTTTAATCAATAAGAGATTAGTTACTCATGATACAAAGAAGGTTAAGAAGAATAATGGATTCCCCCTAAAGGGGTAAACCCTAGGTTTTATATGTGGATTGTAGTATGAGAGGTAGAGTATATCTTGTTTGAGCCTTAGATGTCTTCTTTTATAGCCTTCAATTATTGGGCCTCAAGTTTCCTCTTTCTAAGGTTTAGAATCCTTCTGAGACCGTGTTTCCTTAAGTTATGAGTCAATTTTGAGCCAAATATGTCCCATAGCATTATCAGGTTCGTCTAAATTGATTTAATAACTCTCTAACCGAACATTTCTCTGTAAACTTCGCTAAAAACGTGATTTTTAGGCTCCAGGTTCGGCTGATTTGAGTTGACTGATTATCGGACGAACTTCTCTCTATACACTCAAGTCTTTCAAACTTATTCTACCTATAACTTCTTCGTTCGATGTCGGAATGACCTCACTCTTTTTGCGTTCACTTCGTATTCTTGTTCTCTTAAAGATGGTATCAAAAACTCCTGGATATGAGTGATTTGAATTTGGTATTTTGCCCTTCCTTGCTCATTTTAGCACCTTGTAGCTCCTTTCTAGATGATTCACCTAATATAAAACATAAGATAGAAAAAAAACGTAAGAACAAATAATATGCAAGAATTATATCTAAAGCAAGTATGGATTTGACACTAGAAACATATGAATTATACACTTATCAACGACGTGCCCACGTGCACGTTTGACACGCATCCCACGTCCACCTAATGTCAGACACTTACATTTTCCTAAAAAAAAAATCGTTTCAATGCTACCCAAGCAAATACTACTTCAAAATAACAACCGGGGATAGGATGAAGACATGAATTGGATAAAAGGGTGTTATTACAGGAATGCAAATTAACTCTTTATTTTTCATTCATGAACTGAGTATTTATACATATAGCATGACTGATGCTATTGACTAATAACAGTCACTCTAAAGAATATAATTAATTATATATATCGACTAAAAACAATAAACCCCAGAAAATATGACTATCTTTACTGAATTACAATCGTTCTAAAGAATATGAATAACTTTAAAAATAAGTTACTAACAGTAACTAACCTTTATCACCCTCCATTAAGTTGAGTACATGAGAAACTTTGAGGGAGATCTTGCATGAGATCGATAAGAAACGATTAACTTCTTATTCAAGACACAAACTCAAAAGCTCGTGATTGAAAGAATCAATAAATCAAATTGTAATATTTTTTTAAAATTTTGCTTCTGATTAATGAATTAATAAGAAAATAAAAATAAATAAAAATAATAATAATAATAATAATAATAATAATAATAATATTATGGTCAAGAAGAGTATCCCCAGCAGTTTCCACCAGACTGAGCGCGATTGCATTTTGTGGCAATGTAATCGGCTGAGCCATGCACAAGACTACCTCAAAGCTATACCAATCATAGGGCTACACCAATCTATTGGGCCTCGGGCCATACTTTGTTACATTGGGTATTGCTATGTTTGCTGAGGGTAGCTCTTGTTCTTTTTGCGGCAGAAAAATGGATGCCTTTGGGGAGCACGCTCTACACTGCGCCAGTGAAGTGGGTCTCAAATTTAGGCACGACCTAGTTCGAGACGTGGTGGCGGATATGTGTTTTAAAGCCGGTGTCACTGCCCGTAAGGAAGTCAAGTTGGGTTTCTTGTCTGACTCACGAGCGCCCTTAGACCCGCGGATATACTCGTATACAATTGGGAGGAGGGTCGTGACGTGTGCTTCGACGTCACAGGGGTTTCCCCTTTTGCAGGAGGAGAGAGAGTTGTGTTTACGCCGGGTCTGCCATCTCTAACGCCGTTACGCGCAAACGCAATAAATATCTGGACAAATGTAACGAGCACGGATATGGCTTGGGTGTTTTTGCCTTCACAACCCTGGGGGAGTTGGGAGATGACACGATTGGCTTTACGACGAGACTGCAGAACTGCATGGCTAGCCACGACTATAATTACAAAGTTGGGGATTCCCTTTTCTTTGGATTAGGCATTTACATTCAGAAAGGGGTAGGGTCTCAGTTTATGGCTAGACTCCCTACCAATACTTTGTAAATAAAAAAAGAATATTTTTCTCCCTTTAAAAAAATAAATAAATAATAATAATAATAATAATAATAATAATAATAATAATAATAATAATAATAATACTTTAATGATATATCAAATTCTCCATAAAATTCATTTTCTCATGCTCCGCAATCGTTAGTCAAGGTGGCTTCGACCTTGATAGACTTGACACGTATAATGGACCAAGTAGACCAAATATACTCGAGTGACATATGGGGTCAACAATGCCAACATGGTTTAGTAAACGTGGCTTTATCATTGTACCTCTCTTAAATGGGATTTTGCTCTCGAAGTCCACTATATATATACGGGGAATTTGGGAAAATACCCCAAAAATACATATCCCGTTGAAAAAATGTCTCATAAATTCTTTTTTATGAAAAAATGCCCCAACATTACATTTTTCATCCAAGTTCCGTTAAATGATCAAATTAAGGTAGGAAATGGAACATGCAGTAACTGCTCATCCGTCTAGCAATAGTTTAGCACGTTGCTCCAGCTCATCCATATATATAAAATTGTATCTCATAATGTTTATGTAGCTTTGTGTTCCAAACGATTATGAAAAATAAAATAAACTGTAATATGTATATCTGAGGTTGGTGTTATATTTACTCAGGCCTACATTTTTCTTTTAAATATTTTTGATGTAGGAGCAACCAGGAGACATCGGCGATGATAGAGGGAAGAAATTCCACCACGTGACAACCCTGGTAAGAAGGATCAAGGTTTTCTACTTTCTTTCGTAACACCCGCTCTGTAGTTGTATATAAGAAGAACAAAAGGGTTGCATCTTTAGCAAAACAGACTTCTACATTTGTATTTCTATACCTCTATTTCAAAATTAACTCAAGATGGTTTCCTCAAACAAAATCGTTTACTCCATCAGTTTGCCCACCAGACCTACTCTGACTCTTACAGTTGAAGAACATTTATGTCAATTGAGATCTTCAGGTCTAGAAACCTCATCCACCTCATCCTCCTCCACATCCATCTCCAGCAATTTGGTTAGTCTTAAGAATTTGTATGAATCGGTCGATGCTTTGCTTCAGTTGCAATCCACACGGCAAGAAAAGAAATTGGATTCTATCTTAGATGGATCTGTCATGTTGTTAGATATTTGCAGCAGCACCAGGTATGTATTATCTCAGATGAGGGAATGCGTCCAAGATCTTCAATCATCCATCCGTAGAAGAAGGGGTGAAGATCTGGATCTTGCAAAAGACTCGATAAATATATGACCTCAAGAAAAAAGGTTATAAAGGTGATCCGTAAGTGTCTTGGAGGTTTAAAAATTGAAAGATTTGTAAAGAAAACTTGAAAGAAAGAATTTTGCTTTTTATGATGTTATTTCTACTCTCTCTAAATCTCTTTTACAATCAGCTTTATAAAGCAAGAAAACAAAAGAAAAACAAACTTGACATTGCTAACATGTGCAATGTTCTTATGCTAAGATAAGCCTAATGCCAAGCATGCCAAATACAAGTCCACACATGTGGAATCAGACACTAAAACTCTAACATCCCCCCTCAAGCTTGGTTGCTGTAAGAAACATAAGCTTGCTAGCCAAAAAATGAAAAAGAGATGTGAACATGCCTTTAGTGAAAATGTCAGCTAGCTGCAGTTCAGAAGGAACATATACTATCTTGAGAAACTGATTTGCAACAAGTTCCCTTAGAAAGTGATAATCAACTTCAATATGTTTAGTTCTTGCATGAAACTTTGGGTTGGAAGCTAAACTAGAAGCACTCTGGTTATCACAGTAAAGAGTTATCAAAGAAGTGACTGGAAAATGAAGCTCCCTGAGAAGATATGTTATCCACAGAACTTCTGAAGCTGTAACAGCTAATGCCTTGTATTCTGCCTCAGCTGAACTCCTAGAGATTGTAGGCTGTTTCTTGGAAGACCATGACACCAATGAAGTACCAAGAAAGACTGCATAGCCACTAGTAGACCTTCTAGTGTCTGGGCAGCCTGCCCAGTCTGAATCTGAATATGCAGTCAAGTGTTGAAGGTTACCAGCAGATAGAGTAACTCCAGAACCCATGGACCCCTTGAGATACCTTAAAATCCTCTTTACTAAGACCATATGCAAATCAGTAGGAGACTGCATAAATTGAGAGACATAGCTCACAGCATAAGTTATATCTGGCCTTGTCATTGTCAGATATTGCAATCCTCCTACCAGGCTTCTATATGATGTTGGAGATATCATAGATGTACCAGAGTAAGCAGAGAGTTTTGGTCCAGATGCAACTGGAGTTGCACTTAACTTGTAATCCAGCATCCCTGCTTTTTCAAGTAGCTCATGAGTATACTTTTGCTGTGTGAGGAGAAAAACATTTGATGTCTTAGACTGAATACACTCTATACCCAAGAAGTAACTCAGAGAGCCCAGATCTTTCATTTTAAATTCTTTTCCCAGCAGTGTAATGAACTTGGTTAACAAAGCAGCAGAGGATCCAGTAAAAATGATGTCATCTATGTAAAGAAGTAGCAACATCATGTCAGTCTTTGTATGAAAAATAAACAAAGGATGATCACAAGTTGACATAATGAATCCTTGGTCTAGTAAGAAAGCACTAAACCTGTTGTACCAGGCCCTTGGAGCCTGCTTAAGACCATATAAAGATTTGTGCAAATGGCACACATGTGTTGGAAATGCAGAAGAAACATAACCCTGAGGCTGCTCCATATACACTGTTTCTTCTAAGTATCCATGCAAAAAAGCATTAGACACATCTAACTGCTTGATTGTCCATTTTCTACTTAGTGCCAAAGTAAGAACACACCTGATAGTGGTTGCTTTGACCACAGGACTAAAAGTTTCTTCATAGTCAATTCCATCTAATTGCAAGTAACCCTTAGCAACAAGTCTGGACTTAAACCTGTTGACAGTTCCATCAGAGTTAAGCTTTACTCTAAAAACCCACTTACAACCAAGAACATTCATATGTAAAGTTCTTGGTACCAAAGTCCATGTGTCATTAGAAAGAAGAGCAGCATATTCTTCATCCATTGATTTAATCCAAAGTTCTGACTTGGAGGCTTCTTGAAAAGTTGCAGGAACTGGAGAATGAGTGATAGTAGAAAGATAAGTATGAGAAATTTGGTGAGGAGTTGCATAATGAGCCACAAATCCATCAGGTAAAGCTTTTGTCTTAACAATACCACTTTTAGATCTTGTCTGAATGCCAGACACTGGTTGTATTTCTTGAACATCAGGAGGCAATTCAGTGTCAGAAGTTGAGTCAATAATATTGTCAGGTAGCAACTCTGTAGGAGAAATAGAAGTATCAGGAGGAGCTAAAACACCCAAATCTGAGTTGCCAGAATATCCCAATGGTAGAAGAACAGTGTTATCAACATCAGAAGGAATAGAAGAACAAGAATCAGATGCAAAAGGAAAGGTTACTTCATCAAAAGTCACATGTCTGGACACAAAAATTTTCTGACTTGCATTGTCAAAACATTTGTATCCCCTGTATAAAGAACTATATCCCAGAAAAGTGCATCTGACAGACTTAGGACTCAGCTTGTCTTTTCTGAAAGAAGACATGTTTGGGTAACAACTACAACCAAACACTCTAAAATGACTATAATCAGGAAGATCCAGATAAAGTAGTGCAAAGGGTATTTTGAATAACAGAACCTTGGAAGGTAATATGTTAATAAGAAAAGTAGCAGTTAAGTAGCTGTCATACCAGAAATGTTTTGGAAGAGATGCTTGAAAAGACATTGTATTACCAACTTCTGTGATGTGTCTAATTTTCCTTTCTGCAACACCATTCTGTTGAGGTGTTTTGGGACAGGATATCCTTAATGTGATGCCACATTCTTGAAGAAAATCTTGAAACCTTCCTTTAACTAGCTCAAGAGCACCATCACATTGGAAAGAAATAATGGAATTTGATAGAAACTTTTCATTATGGAGTTTGAAATGTTTAAAAGATGAAAGTGCTTGATCTCTTGTGACAAGAGGATAAATCCAATGAAATCTGCTATAATCATCTATGAACAAAATGAAGTACTTGTACCCTCCTAAAGAAATAACAGGTGCAGGACCCCAAATATCACAATGAATAAGTGCTAAAGGCTTGGTAGAAACTCTTTTGGATGGAGAAAATGGCAACTTCACATGCTTCCCCAATTGACAATGATGACAGAAACCATTAATTTTATCTGACAATTGAATAGAGGGAATACTTGCTAATTTCTGGAGTATAAGAGGAGAAGGATGTCCTAACCTCTTATGCCAAATTGATGATGAGGCTAGAACTGATGTGAAGGCAACAGAAGGAGAGGGGGCAGTCTGCAAAGGATAAAGATTATTGTGCACTATTCCTTCTGCAAATATTTCATTTGTTGCAAGATTTTGGATATTATATCCCCAAGGAAACATATTGAATGACACATTATTGTCAGAACAAAATTGAGATACACAAATGAGATTTTGTGTTAGCTGAGGTACTAGCAATACATCCTTCAACTTAAACTCAGAGTTTTCAAGAATCAATGTTGCTTCTCCAATACCAGTAATATGCAGCTGTTTTTCATCCCCAATCATAACCTTGTTATCCCCTGTATAAATTTTACAAGAATTCAACAAAGAAGCATTACTTGTTATGTGTGCAGTAGCTCCTAAATCAGGTATCCACTGAGTACTCACCACAAACTGTGCACAGTCATTCCCAATGTCAGAACAAGTGTAGAATGCATTCTGTTGCTTGTTGTATGATGTTTTTGAATTAGCTTGATTTGACCTTCCACTTGGTGCAGGAGGGGTATATCTCCAGGTACATCTACTGGCATAGTGTCCAAGTTTTCTGCATATCTGACATTCAACTTCTGAGAGATTTGGATAAGACCTATTTAAGGAATTATTAAACCTTGATTCTGAGTTTCTTGAGTTGTTTGAGGAATTATTGAACTTTCCAAAAGGAAAGTTTTTCTTTGAATAAAACACTGAACTACTAAAATCTTGCTGAATCTCCAGATCTTGCTCTTGTGCTTTAATCCATTGTTCATGATGTATCAATCTTGGTCTTAACTCAGAGAAAGTGAATTGATTTTCCCTATTATGTGAAGAAACTACAAATTGGTTGAAACTCTTGTTTAGTCCATTCATAGTATACATGACAATGTCTTCATCAGACATTTTCTCATTTATTGCTGCAAGATTGTCAGTAATGGTTTTGATTTGTGACAAATATTCAAGAATTGAAGAATTACCTTGTTTTATTGATTGAATTTGTCCTCTAAGCATTGATTTTCTTGCAAAAAACTGAATATTGAATTCTATCTTCAAGTAGTCCCAGTATTCTTTTGAAGTTGACAGACCAAGAACCCCAGCAGAAATTGCTTGTGTGAATGTTGCATTCAAACAAGACATTACAAATCTGTGCATAGCAATCCAGAAAAGATATTCACTGTTGATTGTTGAAACTCCATTTTCTATTACTGATTGAGGAGGAACAGGATAAGACCCATCTACAAATCTTAGCAGATTTGTGCTAATGAGAATAGATTCAAATTGGTGCTTCCAAAGAAGATAGTTGCTTGAATCCAGTTTTAAAGAAACAAAATCACAGATATTCTGAAAGGGTAATTGGATTTGATGTTGTTGTTGCTGTTGTTGATTTAAGTTTGTTGTTGTTGTTGTGTTTATTGTCTGTGAGTTCACAGAAGTTTCTGGAGCAGAATTCTCCATTGTTAATGGTTTGATTAAGCAAGAATCAGGATCAACTCTTTAGAGAAGGTAGCTCTGATACCATGAAAGATTTGTAAAGAAAACTTGAAAGAAAGAATTTTGCTTTTTATGATGTTATTTCTACTCTCTCTAAATCTCTTTTACAATCAGCTTTATAAAGCAAGAAAACAAAAGAAAAACAAACTTGACATTGCTAACATGTGCAATGTTCTTATGCTAAGATAAGCCTAATGCCAAGCATGCTAAATACAAGTCCACACATGTGGAATCAGACACTAAAACTCTAACAAAAATGATGCAAAGCAGAAACTATGATGATGTAGCTGTTGTCAATGTGTTGAAAGAAGTTGAAGCAGCCACCCTTGCTGTTTTCCAATCTCTATTATCTTTCTTATCTGGACCAAAGCAAAGCAATTGGTCTTTAGTTTCCCGATTGTTGCCTAGCAAGCGTGTAACATACGAGGCTGACCTCAACGAAGTTGAGAGGGTCGAAGTGGCACTGAATGCTAAAAAAATAGTAGATGCTCAGAAGCCACTGTTGGAGCTAGAGATGAGCATCCAAGATCTTGAAGAAGGATTAGAGTCTGTATTCAGGGCCTTAGTTAAGACCAGAGTTTCACTTCTAAACATCCTCAACCACTAACTGATGACATCCTCTCGTTTCTCATTGGCACTATTTGTTTTTTGTCATGGAAATTCCCGTGAAAATTAATTGTACAGTCCTGTATATTGAAGTAGAATTTAATAGAAAAAGTACTTTGACTCCAAGTATCTCAATCTCTCATCATTTATTTACTTTGCTAAGCAATCCTTTTGTTCATATAAGGACAACTGATAAGAATAAAAATTACTCTTCTAAACTGAGGTCATTCTAAACATCTGATTTTACTGAGTGAAGTTGGCCATCTTTCTTCTGGCTTGATTGATTAAGTCACATTGTATCTTGTTTATTAATTGATCATCATAGTTATAGATTCAGGTATATATTGATTGAATCATATAAACACTAGCTTCAGATAATTTAATTATATTATCCGGGCCGTGAAGTTTCCAATAGTTGGTAAAGCCAACATGAGCAATTTGAACCTTAATTGGATTAGTAAATTGATGTGATCAATTAGAAACTCATACAATGCACTTATTTTAGTTGCAACTTGCAATGACATTTTAATAAACTTAACATGATTTTCTTATGTCAAATGCAGGTGTCCTCGAATTTCAAACCCCTGTATAACCGCAGCATTTGCTTACATGGACCAACAAGCTTTTGGGTATGATTTGAGAGACAGCCCAGAGGAAGCTAAAAGGTAGAAGTGAAGATTGTTGTTTAATATAGTGGTATATCATGTCCAACTTGTGATTATTTAGGATACATGTTGGGAATTTTAAGAAAAAGCCCTTAACATTAAAAACCAATTAAATAGAGTACCCCTGTTTTTTTCAAATATAAAATGCCCCTGTTGTTATGAATTCCGGCCCACTTGATTAGTCATTTTCAAAGAGGGGCATTTTATTAAAATCCCCAAACATGTTTCACTTTTAATCTTCCAATTCTGCTTGTTATGGTGCCAATCGTATATAAAAATTGCTTAATATGATCTGCATCTAAACATAAGAAATTCAACAGGTGGTTTCCTAGCAGTTTGCACCCTATTAGCTAGTTCAGAATCATGGAAATGATAAATATTTAAAGAGGATTGAGTAAGGTGAAAAGTGTAAGTTAGGTAGTTTTTAAGACAATGCAGAGAACTTGATAGGACTGCAAGATTGAGTAAGATTTTGTTTTATAATCATTATTTCCCCTAAATTTCCTGCTAGAAACTGATATATAGACAGACAGATAGATATAACGAGAGATAGAGAGAGGGAGGGATTATTGCAAAGTTTTTCGTTAGTGGACGATGGTCAACATCTGTCATATGTATGTCGTAGAAAACAAGCACCCAAGGGACATGGGGCGGCAACAACGGGAGTTCCACACAAGAAAGCCCAAATGAAGTGGTTTGGAGAGTTTTAATAAGATTTTTCACCCCTCCAGCTTTGCATATTAAGTTGAGATGTGGGTCCTATTCTTCGTCATCAGTACTCAAATCCTACATGTATTTGTTCTTCAACTCAAACATGGCTTCTTCTATCAAAACTTATTTTCCATGTCCGCTTTATTGTTGAAAGTAATTCCTTAACTGAAGGAAATTTTGTATACAAGAATAAAGGAAGGAATCAAGAAGAATAATATCCTAGAATAATATTAAGTCAATGTAATCTAGTTAAGTATGGTAATAGAATATGTTTCCAATTATAAGAGTCTGTTACCAACCTAAGAGTTGGTACAAGAAAAAGTCATGTAACCTCTGAGTTCATCTAATATACCAAGTTACAGTATCTATTCAAATCAATAATTCCAACAGATTGGTATCAGATCTTAGGGAAGAATGGTATCCTCAAGCAAAGATTATAAACAAAGTTATGTACCAGAATTCGATGGAGAAAATTACGATTTATGGTGTGTGAGAATGAGAACATTGTTCATCTCACGAGATCTCTTGGAGTATGTAGAGGACGGTTTTGAAGAACCGGAAGACAAGGAAACCCTATCAAATGGTGAAGCCAATAAATTAAGGGGCATATCAAGAAATATGCTAAAGCTCTTCTCCTGATTCAAGAAGGAGTCACGAAAACTATTTTTCCAAGAATCATCAACGCTACAAGATCAAAGGAGGCGTGGGATATTCTTGAAAAGGAATATAGAGGAAGTTCTCAAGTCAAAACCATAAAGCTTCAATCTCTACGAAGGGAGTTCGAGAACTTGAAGATGAAGGATTCCGAGCTCTTAAAGATTATTTCACCCAAGTTATGGATGTGATAAATCAGATGAAGATGTATGGAGAAACAATTTCCAATCAAAGAATTTTTGAGAAAATTCTCATCAGCTTACCAGAAAGGTATGATTCCATTGTTGCCGTCATAGAACAGACTAAAGATCTTGAAACGTTGGGTGTCGAAGAACTGATGGGTTCTACCAAAGAATTTGAGCAAAGACAGAACTTGCGAACAGAAAAAACCATTGAGAGTGCCTTTCAATCTAAACTCAATGTTGTCTCGAGAAATAACGAGAAGTAATCAAATCAAGAATCGTTTCGTGGTAGAGGAACCACAAGAGGAAGAGGTCGCTATGCAAGAGGCCGTGGAAGAGCTACATGCAATTTTTCCAGAAGAAACACCGAAGTGTCAACAGCATCAAGGAGTGGAGTCTGTCAGAAAACTGGTCATGATGAGAAAAATTGTTGGTTTCGAGATAAACCACAATGTTACAAGTGCAAGAGGTATGGTCATCTCCAAAAAGACTGTAACTTGGAAGAAAATCAACAAGCAAATTTTGTAGAAGATAAAGAGGCAATGAGTACATGTTCTACGCCTGTCAAGTAGCCAAAGAACAGAAGAACGAAGTCTGGTTCATTGATAGTGGATGTAGCAATCATATGACCAGCAACAAAATCATCTCCAAAGAGATTGATTCAGCCTGCAATTCCAAGGTGAAAATGGGAAATGGTGTCTCGGTTGGTACAGAAGGAAAGGGGACAATTTCCATAGAAACGAAGAAGGGAAGAAAAGATATTCAAGATGTGCTGCTTGTACCTGATTTAGCACAAAACTTGTTGAGTGTTGGACAACTGTTAGAATGTGAATATGTTGTCCATTTTGAGGACCTCGCCTGTAAGATTCTTGATCAAAGAAAGCGTGAAGTAGCAAAGGTCAAGATGGAGGAAAACAGGAGTTTCCCTCTTACGTTCTCTTATAACAATGTTTCTCTCAAAGCCGAGGTAGTTGCTGACTCTTGGCTATGGCATAGAAGGATAGGACACTTGAATTTCCAAAGCCTAAAGAACCTTCAACAAAAGAGCATGGTCTATGGACTTCCAACAATTCAAGAGTTGAAGGAAGTTTGTGAAGGATGCGCACTCGGAAAACATCACAGAGATGCATTCCCAAAAGAGAAGGCGTGGCAAGCTAAAGTACCGTTAGAGCTAGTTCACACCGATGTCTGTGGTCCAATGACATCACCATCACAGGGTGGCAACAGGTATTTTCTTACATTCATTGATGACTATTCAAGAATGACATGGGTGTATTTTATGAGACAGGAGTCGGATGTGTTCTCTATTTTTAAGAAATTTTAGCAGTACGTTGAAAGACAAAGCGGGTACTTAATCAAAGTGTTGCGAAGTGACCGAGGTAGCGAGTATAACTCCAACGAGTTTAAAAAGTTCTGTGAAGATATTGGCTTGGAAAGACAATTAACGGTAGGTTACACCCCGCAACAGAATGGAGTAGCAGAAAGAAAAAATAGAACCGTGGAAGAGATGTCGAAGTCGATGCTTCATGAGAAAGGTTTGCCCATGCTGTTCTGGGCAGAATCTGTAGCCATAGCAATCTATTTGCTGAACCGGTGTCCAACAAAAGTTGTCCAAGATAAGACTCCAGTTGAAGCGTGGAGTGGAAAAAATCCGTCTGTAAACCATCTAAGGGTATTCGGGTGGATCTGTTATGCTCACGTTCCGAAGCAACTCAGAAGAAAACTCGACCAAACAAGTGAAAAGTGCATATTCATGGGCTATAGTTCGAAATCAAAAGGCTACAGACTCTACAACTTAAAGAAGAGGGAGCTAGTGATCAGCCTAGATGTAATATTTGATGAGAAATCAACTTAGGATTGGAAACAGAAGCAAGCTCAAGTTCTGACCGATGAGAGGCCAAGTATCCTTGTATCATGTGATGAATCTTAGGACGAAGAAGAAGAAGACAATGCCCATGAAGAACCCAGGTCTCCGACAAACAGTCCACAACCAAGTCCACAACTGAGCTCAGCATCAACCTCACATTCCTCTTCACCGGACTCAACTCCAGAGAGAATGAGAAGTCTTGCTGATGTGTATGCGCAGTGCAATTTTTGTGTTATTGAGCCGAGAAACTATGAAGAAGCAGTCAAGGAGGAAGATTGGAAGAGAGCAATTGAGGAAGAAATCGAAGTAATTGAGAAGAATAAGACATGCGAGCTCGTTGAGAAACCAAAAGAGAAGGACGTCATTGGGGTGAAGTGGATATACAAAGCAAAGCTCAATCCGGATGGGTCCGTTCTCAAGAAGAAAGCAAGGCTGGTTGCTAAGTGTTATTCACAATAACACGGTATCGAATTTGAAGAAAGTTTCTCTCCTGTAGCAAGACATGAAAAAATTCGTGTTCTCATAGCCCTGGCAGCACAAAAGGGCTGGTTGCTGCATCAGCTTGATGTGAAATCAGCGTTTCTGAATGGAACACTAAAAGAAGAAGTGTATGTGGAACAT
Source organism: Papaver californicum (assembly GCA_023531435.1). Taxonomy (NCBI): domain Eukaryota; kingdom Viridiplantae; phylum Streptophyta; class Magnoliopsida; order Ranunculales; family Papaveraceae; genus Papaver; species Papaver californicum. Next base: position 2,124,607 of record JAJJMC010025027.1, on the reverse strand, counting down.
CCTCAAGGATTTGTGATACCAGGAGAAGAAAATAGAGTGCACAGGTTGAGAAAAGCATTGTACCGGCTCAAACAAGCACCTCGTACATGGTACAGTGAGATTGATAGTTACTTCAAAACCAAAGGGTTCGAAAGAAGCAAGAATGAGCGGACCCTGTGTGTCAAGAAACAAGGTACGTCAGGAATTCTCATTATCTCTCTTTATGTGGATGACATGGTGATCACATGCAATGATGAAACAATAATCTCAGAATTCAAGTCTGAGATGAAGAAACAATATGAGATGAGTGACCTAGGGTTACTGCATCATTTCTTAGGAATTGAAGTTTATCAAAAAGAAGGGGGAGTACTTATTTGCCAAAAGAAGTATGCAAAATCTCTTCTTGAAATATTCCGAATGCAAGATTGCAATCCTGTATGCCTCCTCTACTGGTAAAAGAAAAGCTAAGCAAAGAAGATAGAAGCAAGGAAGTGGATGCGTCTCTCTATAGAATTTTGGTAGGAAGCTTACTCTACTTGACAGCTACAAGACCAGGCGTAATGTATGCAATAAGTCTGCTGTCAAGATTCATGCACAAGCCGAGTCAACCACTTCGGGGCTGCAAAAAGAGTTCTGAGATACATCAAAGGTACGCTTGATCTTGGTATTTGGTATGAAAAGAATACATGAGTAGAAGAAACAAAACTGCTTGGTTTCTGTGATAGTGATTGGGCCACATGTGTTGATGACAAGAAAAGCACTTCGGGCTATGCATTTACCATTGGCTCAGGTGTAATTATGTGGTCATCAAAGAAGCAAGAAACAATAGCACAATCATCTGCCGAGGCGGAATATGTTTCAGCTACACTAGCAACATCACAGGCAATATGGACAAAACGTATACTAAAGGATGTTGGTGGAAAACTAGTAGAAGCTATCCCAATTATGTGTGATAACAAGTCAGCCATTGCTATGACAAAGAATCTTGTCCATCACAGCCGTCCAAGACATATTGCAATCAAACATCACTTCATCATGGATGTCGTGGGGAAAGGAAAGATCGAGGTGAAGTACTGTAGCACGAATGACCAAGTGGCAGACATCTTCACAAAAGCACTTCCAACAGATAAGCATTAGTATTTCAGAGATTTAATGAAAGTTACCGTAAGGAATTAAGAGGGAGTGTTGAAAGTAATTCCTTAACAGAAGGAAATTATGTATGCAAGAATAAAGGCAGGAATCAAGGAGAATAATATCCTAGAATGATATTGAGTCAATGTAATCTAGTTAAGTATGGTAATAGAATATGTTGCCAACTATAAGAGTCTGTTACCAACCTAAGAGTTGGTACAAGAAAAAGTCTTGTAACCTCTGAGTTCATCTAATATACCAAGATACATTATCTATTCAAATCAGTAACCTCTTCTCTCAGACGGTCGAGGAACAATTGTGTTACCTAAGATCTTAAGAATTAGCCGCTTCATCCTTATCCATCTTATTAATGATTTGGATGGTCTTAAGGATTTGTATGAATGTGTTGAGGATTACCTCTATACCCAGGATGGAAAATACTTAGAGAATTTCTTGGATGGATCTACTAGGTTGTTCGATGTTTGTAGAACTATTAAGGATGTTTTGTCAAAGATGAAGCAGTCTGTACAAGATCTTCAATCTTCCATCCTTAGACAGTCAAATGAAGGTAACATATACGTGGTAGTGCTTGTAGCTCCATTGTATGCAGGGTTTCTCCATGATATGTTTTCACCAGTTAGATATTTACTGCGTTGTTTTATCCTATTTGCATTATAAAGATTTCATGGTATATAAATCTTCTATTTTATTTTCTTGTTAAACAAGAATTTAAAATTCGGTAGGAACACTAGCAGCGATAGTTAACACAATTGGTACTGGTTAGTTTGTTCAATGGCTGGGATCATTTTAAGCTTTCATAACAGTAACAACAGTTTTATATTTCACCACCACCATTTTTTGGAATGTATATGCAACGAGGGAGCATGCATTCCACTCTGACTAGAATGACAAATCACATGTCTCTCTGTCAAATTTTATTTTGATTTTTGTATCAATTTCTCTTTGCACAAGATTAATCTTCATATCCTGAGGTACCGTTTGCAATTATTGCGTATGTATCAAATGATAAGTGATGCAATAATCATGTTAATGTGTTCCTTAATGATAACTGAGTTTATTTTTTAGTGCTCGTAAGTGAAGATCACCTTGTTGGTTGCAGTATTTCTAATGGAAATATATCCACAGGTCAGACGATATTGAGGTAATGACACTATGTGCACATATTTTCACCTAATGTGTCACCATTTTTTATTTTTCACGTGATTATGGTTTTTGCTTTTAGGTAGCCCTGACATTTGAGCACAGAAGTAGTAAGGGATGTTATAATGGGCCACTGTATGAGTGGCAAGTCTACAAATGAATAGTTTTTTCCTTCTTGTGTGTTACTTTTTAGAAACAAGTTACTCTTTTGTTTTCCTTTCAACTCAATCTATGTGCTTTATGTGAAATCATTACTCAATGTTTTTGTGATTTTTGCTTCTTATCAACTTACACCGGGAAGACACCATCTCTATAGAAACTGAAATTGATCAAGTCACACCTCTTATCCCGATCTTACTATCTGCGTAGAAAAATCCACATGGCTCAGTTGTAGTAGAGTGAGTTGTTTGTATTGTTATGGACGGTAACGACGTTGTTGGAGCAATGGAAAAAGTTAGTTCACATGTTGGAACCCACTACACCTGGTGTTAGTGGAGGAATTGGTGATAGATTTCGGGCTTCAAGCAAATATAATACTTCTTCTGTCTTAGGCAAAGTGATATTTTTATTTTTTTAAAAAATTTAGTCTATTTTTATATAAATATAAAAAATGAAAGTATAATTTTTTATGGGACGAAGGTAGTCCTAGTAATACTGACTGCCAAAATGGTCAACATAGGCATGTTATATTGTACTACAAAGACCAGCATGCATTTATCGACCTGTGTATCTCTTAACATTTATCAAAATTTTGGGAAATCTATACCATCTCGGTATCAAATTCTTTTCTTACAGCTATTTGGATAACAGTTGGTCAATGCATTATCAACAAGTAAAAACGCCCATGCGGTTCATGCCCTAGTCTATCACACAATGGCCTGAAACCATTGTGTGTTACAATATAGATAACTCTCCCTGCTATTGTCAAGCCCATGTATGTATTTGTTGAACATGTATGGGAAGAATAGGGGAACAAGCATACTTGGAGAGCGCAATACAACGGAGAGTTGTATGTTGCGTTCGGGAAGGATGAATCGCTCCCGAAAAAGAATCAATACCCCTTTTGTGAATTTGGATATAATTTTCACAACTTGAAATGTAAAAAATTTGATGATCCAAGCCCTTTAGAGATGAAGTGTTTGAAATATTCATCAACCGTGAATACTCTGTATTTCGGTGAATTGGTTTCTGGTAACAATTCATTGATTGGACTGCACTTGGATTTCCCGATAGGACGGAAGAAATATGCAACTGATGCTCGTGGAACTTTGTAATTAGCTAGAGCCCTATGCTCCACACTTTTAAAACGGTCATTTGATGCAATCTGCAAGGAAATAAAATTTGATTTTTAAAATTCTGGAAGGTAGAAGCTGCTTCATTTAGAAAATATTCATACACCTAAAAACTTCAGGCAAAATATGTTGGGTGCAATAATCAAAATGAAGAAAATTCAATAAACAAAAGTTATTGATACTTACCTCTTTTGTATTGGAAGTGATCGATTTGACGAAACAGATAAGCTCCCCAGATCTCCGCAACATCAACATGGTAAAAATTTGGAAAACAGAGTGAGTCACGTGTTCAACACGCTGTCCTTAAGACATTAGCGCCCGGCTACACCCAAAAGTGATGCTATAGCTTCCACAGGGCGGATGCCTCCAGAATAAAACACCCTACTACACCTACTACTAGCATATGCAGTAGGTGCTCAACTTGAGCTTGACAACTCCGAAAAAAACCCTTAAGGAAAATCGCGAAAACTTGAGAAAGATAATAAAAAAATTATTATTCTTTTGGTATCTCCAAAAATATGGAGAAACCCTTTTTCCTTGGATTGACTCTATAGGTTGAGAAAAGTTTGTTTATATAATAACCTAGTACAACTTAAGAAGAGGGATCTCCCCGATGTGGGACTAATAAGTTTATATATTATATTCAAACAATTTAAGATTGAAGACTCCCCGATATGGGACTAATAGTTTTTTCATTCACAAAAGAAAACAAAAGTTTATTTATTTTCTTAAAACCTTAAAATTATATTTTATATATATTGTTTTCCAACAAAATACAGGTACAAAACAACAGGTAATCCAAAAATATTACTTTCCTGTAAGAGATCTCCAATGTTTACAGTGAAAGTGCCGCGAGAAGAAGGGACGTACACCCTACTTCAATCTTAAATTGAAACTATATCACTCATTAAGACTTCTTAAAAGTCATCCTTCACATGCAGTCACACTATCACAAAAATGCACCATAGAGAGAGACAGAGAATGTAATTCTATTAATAGTGCATACCTTTAATTACCACAAATTAGTTGTCTCATTGAACCTTGATCTTGGGATATCCAGTCACTAAGGTTGAGTGTCCTTCGTGGAAATTTTATTTCTTGAGCTTAAGTCCCATCCCCCTCGATGCAATAACAAACTATCTCTCTAGATTATCCTTCCGTCAAAGGATCCACTGATTTTTCTCTTGACTTCACTAAGTCTACAAAAATCACTTCATTAGAGAGTAGTTGTCTTAACGAATTATCCTTCTCTGAGTTTGTATAGACTTTTCCATTGCTCATTTACTTTAGACTCACATAGTCAATTGAACTTCAGCAGTGGTGGCCACAGGCTTCAGTCACAGAGGAATACCCAACAAAAGGGTTTTAGCAATTCATCTTCCTCTTATGCTTTAATTTAAGCAAAAGAACTCTGATTTCATCTCAGCCGAGTTCTTCATGTCTGTTGGATTATTTTCAACTAACATCTTAAGAGAGTACACACATAGGCTAAGATCTCCAAAGCCTGAAATCACAACATCTCTTAAGGTCAGTGCAATATGTGTCATGCACATACACAATTTAAAATGTACCTCAGGTACTTCAAATTTCTGATCAGATCATCCCATTAATTCTTCTGGGATCACAAGTATATTTGTACACCTAATTCATTGCACATTTACAACACACATTAAACGCATCGAGTTTGACATAGACCATTCCCGTCAGAATTTCTTTTGGTTCCAATGAAATTTTGGATCATGCTTGTCTACAACAGCTTAGTCTTTCAATCAAATCACAAACATCACATGTTTTCTAGTGGTTGTAAATCATATAAAAGCATACACAAGATACATGTACTACTTACTAGTACGGTGATTACATCTTCCTCCAAAGGTTGGTGCAATATATATCACATATTTGAAATTAAATATGTACCTCAAGCATCCCAATTTTCTGGTCCTGTGATCAGAGCAACCCTGTAATTATCCAGGATAAAATGGGAAACATGCACACCTATTTTACAACATACATTTGACAGAAACTATATCATCAAAATTTGATTTTGGTTCTTTTTGATCCTTTAGACCACTTCAACAACATAATAGTTTCCTGTCAAACTTTAAACAACAAAAAATTGTTAGTGGTTGTAAAACACGTAACAAAGGCATGCTAAACATATGCACCTTCAATTGATTTAGTGTAAATACACTATCAAATTCATTAGTGTACATTACTAGTATTCATCATCACATAATAATATTTATAGGTCACTGACTTACATCTTGGTTCAGGTCAAGTATATGTAGGTGTAATCAGTTTGTACCCCTAGCGCTACCAAACCCTTAAGGTTTGTCCACCTTTGACTAATCATTTATGTATAATGTCTCAACATCCATCTAATGTAGCATACTGACAATAATGGAAAACAATGCCTGATGTAGTAATTTTAGAGTCATGTGAGTATGTGCCAAGAGATCATTACTTTATTCTCTAACAACAATTTCACAAAATCAAGTCTCTGTTTGACTTATTCAATCTCGTGTGAGAACCCGACCTCAGAAAACTATTGTCGAGAACTCAACATCCTTAACAATAAAATTTACTTTAGTTAAATGTTGTTAGCTTCAAAACTTTCAAATTATCATACTACAGTTTTGGTGATCATATGCAATGATTTGCTAAAGAAGTCGACTCTTCATTCTCACCTTAGACCCCCACAATTGAGGTCTACAGGGTAGGGCACATATAAGTCTAGGGTGTTTTATGAATCTACTTGAGAAATCAAACAAACACTGTTTCCATCTTATACCCCACAGTTGAGACATAAGGCCCCCCACAATTATCAGGATTTCTCAACATAAGAAACTACAATTATGTGTCCTTTAGGTTGCATCTAACTAATACACACCATATAATGGTACTCTATACCAACATTATGATTTAACATGCTCATGTATTCATTCTCAATTTATTACGATTTTCGCTTTTATCTACTGTTGTCTTGTTCTATTAAGCTCACACTCAAAGCATCACAAGACCATATTTCCAAGTATAACATTTCATAGTAACTTAGGTTGATAGCATTTGGCACTACTTTTAATTCGCAATGCACATATTGAGAATGGTATCATAACCTGATTACTGTCCATACCTGACAGGCCTTGCACATCATTTACCTATTTCTTCAACTATTTTGATAGTTAAATTGTTCATGAAAATGCTTTTAATCTTTTCCATTCCTGGTAGAAGACAAAACATGCCTTTTCTGGAGCACACGTTCCAGCACTTCTGGCATTTACCAACCAATTCTTTTTATCATCTCCACTGAAAAGTAAAATTACTTAACACAGTAAGAATGTCAATTGTTTCATTCAAATTTGAATATACAATTCTCTTATTCTGAGGAGATAAGCACACAACTAAAAAAATATAAGTTATCAGAGATTAACACTAAATTTATCATTCAACTTAAGATGATAAAACTTCTGACCAACTAGGATTCAAAAAATTGGTTGATACTTTCATTCATCATAGATAATATTATCAAGATATTATAAGTGATCATCTTATCAAAATATTTATTGCGAACACATAGTTATCAAGTTACTTAAGTCTCTCTTCACATTAGACTATCACTATCATAAGTAAGTAACAAAACTTGGTAATAAAAACCCTAAACAATTTTTGTGTACATAAATATCAATTCAAGCACATTTGATCACTTAACCTTCTTGTTGCACTAGTTACTAAAAGATACTTTATACCTCACTATCCGTATGACTATAGTATACTAGTGTATTATGTTTCTCATATTTTCAACGAAAGGTAACATATTCGAAATGATTTAGAAATCACCATAGAAATTGCTAATACACAATTATTAACCAATCATGTGATTCACGCCAATTTATACTACACAAAGCACATATCATCAAAGTAATTTATAACACAATGGATAACTCATACACAACTGATTTAACATCTTCATTAGCAATATGATACTAATCTAACACATATAAGAGATTAACACTTTAAGTCACAAAAATCAATTCGTTACTTGCTCTAAGTTGTTTATGATAAATATTTCAACTAAATTAAAATCTCAAGTCTATCATGGATAAAAGCACTCACTAGTACCGGTTTTTCAGTTATATCCAAGGTGAAAAGTACCACTGTAAATGGTTGCAAGATCTCATACTAATCTAGAGATTAGATACAGTTATTGATATTCTGGACAAACATACGCAACGTTTTTACAAACACCACAATTCCGAATTGGAAAATAAAAAATGATTTTTGAAGATAACATCTAGATCTACAAACTTCGTTCGAATCACAATTTTAAAAAACACATTGTTACCCCAGAAAAACTAATTTAGTCAACAATATTTTTCTGCCCGTCAGAATTTTTCAGGAACGTTTCTTAGTTTTGTAAAATAACTAAAAAATACTTTTAAAACTCCAAAAATTATGAAATTTGGTGTGGATAACTATCAGGATGTCTAATATATTCGTTTAAAAGGATTTGTCGAAATTCCTTCTAAGTTAAGGCATATACTCGAAACTATACAGATGACCAAAAAACTCAATTTTGTTTTTCACTTCACAATTAATATCCTCTGTTTTCCAATATAATATCAACGGCAACGATTCACAAATCGAGCATTCATTTTTGATTACTACTAAAGCTAATGTCTTAAGTTGGGCGCAATAATGAAAATGAAGAAAATTCAAATAAACAAATGTTATTGATACTTAGCTCTTTTGTATTGGAAGTGATCGATTTGACGAAACGGATAAGCTCCCCAGATCTCCGCAACAGCAACATGGAAAAACTTTGGAAAACAGAGTGAGTCACGTGTTCAACACGCTGTCCTTAAGACATTAGCGCCCGGCTACACCCAAAAGTGATGCTATAGCCTCCACAGGGCGGATGCCTCTGGAATAAAACACCCTACTACACCTACTACTAGCATATGCAGTAGGTGCTCAACTTGAGCTTGACAACTCCGAAAAAACCCTTAAGGAAAATCGCGAAAACTTGAGAAAGATAATAAAAAAAATTATTATTCTTTTGGTATATCCAAAAATATGGAGAAACCCTTTTTCCTTGGATTAACTCTATAGGTTGAGAAAAGTTTGTTTATATAATAACCTAGTACAACTTAAGAAGAGGGATCTCCCCGATGTGGGACTAATAAGTTTATATATTATATTAAAATAATTTAAGATTGAAAACTCCCCGATGTGGGACTAATAGTTTTTCCATTCACAAAAGAAAACAAAAGTTTATTTATTTTCTTAAAACCTTAAAATTATATTTTATATATATTGTTTTAGGTACAAAACAACAGGTAACCCAAAAATATTACTTTCCTGCAAGAGATCTCCAATGTTTACAGTGAAAGTGCCGCGAGAAGAAGGGACGTCAACCCATTGATTTTGGTGAAGTACTTGAAGTCCACTAGCATTATGGTCTTGTAACAATATGGTGAGGAATCTGGATCAGAATGTTCAGTTGTGCCCATAGTAAGTTCTGGTTGGGGGCACTCCAGATAGTAATGACAAACAATGTGTTGTCCCTTATCACCATCCAAATCTTTATTAAGATAAATCCGGTTCAAACCAAGGCCCTCAGATAGCAACTCCAACAATTCTGATCCCAATACACTCACATACTTGGAGTATTCCATCACTATATCCCTACATAGGTTCAAATTTTCAAATTAAGTTAATAGTATTATGATTCATTTGCTATTGAAAAGTAGAATTATGCTTCACAAAAAGAAAAGAAAGTAGGAGCTAGAATTACATACCTGAGAACAGTAGGTATTGCTTCAGGGTCAGCAAGATCAGGAGCTATAAGGCAAAAATAGCTTTCTCTCCAATTTGCATTAGGTGCTTGAGAAAGATCGAAATTACTAAGATATACGGATATTTTTTTTACTGTAATCGCGTTCATAATACATAGCGTTAACTTCACTCGGTTGCTCATGAAATACACGAACCTGATCAATGATTTCATCCATTACATTTTGGAAAAATTTAAAATATATCCTGAATTTGAACTAGCAATTAAGGGATATGTCTTATAACGTTAGAAATTAAGGGATATGTCTCAGCCGTCCATTTTTTCTGTTAAATATATATTTTTGGACAGTTATACCCTCCACACATAAAACATTCAATGGTTAAAGAGAGAGAAAGTTGGAAATATATTTCGGATTTATGAAGTTGATCATGATGGTGATTGATTGACGGAAGCGGGAGTTGATGATGGTGTGAAACCAATTTAAATATCAAGGGCATAACTGTCTAAAAATATATATTTAACGAAAAAAAATAGACGGTTGGGGCATATCCTTTAATTTCTAACGTTATAGAATAGATTCTCAACTGATAATTCAAATCCGGGATATATTCTTAATTATCCCTAACATTTACTAGCACCCCATGGTTCACTGCTTGAAAGAAACCCCAGTTTTCCGATGCATCTCTAATTTGATGAATTATTTTTTTCCGGTGCTCGGCATCGTATTTTTTGTTTCCTCCGAGGTCTATAGTCGGAATTCTGATATGGATTTAAGAGGATCATTGTTCGATTTCTGAAGGTCATTACTCATAGGTTGTCGGAGAAAAATTCGAGGGATGTTTTTAACTCCTGCACCGACTAGGCCTTTCACACCTGCTTTTGTATCATCGGATGCTTTTAGCTCTTTCATTCAATCGTAATCTTTAGAGGGATTCACTCCTGGTGAAGTTATCTCACCCTCGCTACCAGAACCGGAAATCACATTCATTTTGGTTTCTATAATTTCCTCTCAACTGAAATAAGTGGGTTTAAGGAAGAATTTTAAACTTGCAGTTGTTGTTGCTGTAGACAGTCGAAAGCAGTGATGATTATATATATATAATAGAACAGAAAAGATAAACCATTTTGAACTTAAAAATGTAAGCCACTGAATGGGGATGCGTGTTTCATTTTGATTGCTAAAAACGTCCACAGTAATATGAGTACGGACCAAATCCAAATTTAGTTTTTAATTGGCCTAAAATTAATCACGTGGGACGATTATAATTGGTTATAGTTTTTAAGGTTTGAGAACTCGGACCAAACCTAAATTTGGTCCAGCGCAAATGTTATTATACGTTTGAGAGAAGGCGTTAATACAGTCGTATGTTTGAGAGTAGGCGTAGACACATCTTAACGCCTGTAATGAGCGTATACGTAGGATGCCGCCTGACCAGACGTTTAAGTGAATGTACACCTGTCTTGAGGCGTAGATTTAATTGTACGCCTGTCTTGGACGTTCAAGTGAACGCATGCCTGTATGGGGGCGTATATATAAAGGTGTGCCTTCTTCCATTCTATGTTTTTGCCTTTTCTCCACTGTTTTAACAAGAAACCATTGATAATCTTTTCTATGTTCGTCTTCGATTTCTCTATTACGGTAAAAGTATGTTAAAATTTTTTGTGGAATTCATAGTCAGTAATTGAGAGAAACTAACAAAGGTGTATAATGAATGTTTAAAGAGCTAGTTTAGAGTTTAAAAGGATCAGGAACGTTGGGTATGCATCATATTGTGCATGGATTGCAACATTGAAGACTTGATGTACTTTGATTTTGCTTTGTAATCTATTATGTTACTACTGCTACGTTGTTATGAAATGAACTTGATGACGGTGAAAATGCTATTGGAAAACAGGCGTATATGTGTGTGGACGCTTGGTATCACAGGCGTTTGGTTAAGGTAACATCCACCGCATCGTCACACGCACAAGTTGCACGAGTGATCTTTGTTTACTAATTAACGCTTGGTATCAAAGGCGTTTGGATAAGAGTACGCCCCATCGTACGCTTCTCTATACGTACGCCTGTCATTTGCGCGTTCACTTTTGCGTACGTCTGTAAATAAGCGTTCATTCAGGCATACGTCTATCTTTGAGCGACGTCCAGCTCAAATCAAGCGTTAAACTAAACATCCGCCCAACCACATACAGATGCGCCCAAGGTCAAGCGGTCAATTGTGCTTATGACTTGACCAAATGTTAGTCTTCCACCGCTACGTTTTACACGAACAATAACCAAAAAAATTTGGTATTTGATCTTTGGTTTTGGTATTTTTTGCTCGCATGACTGTGGACGCTCTAAACCTCCTTTTAAGGACCATTTTCTATCCAGAGCAGATAACAATTTTTATTTTATTGTTCTTTTTTTTTTTGAGCAGATAACCACATGTCTTTCTTTTTATTCAATTTCCAACAACTAAAACTTAAATCTCAACTAGTATCATTTCAAGTTGTGTTTGGCAACTTTGATATCTCATCCAAGTTTACCAACAAAAAGAATAATAAATAAATAAATAATCAATTATTTTCTGTTTGTTTTATTTATCTAAATATATAAGAGTATAAGGTTGTTATAGGGTTGCTGAATTCCACAGAGGTACCCAGAATCATATAAAACAAAATAATTGTCACCACTGGATTCGATGGATTGGTAACCATTAGAATTTGGTAATCCCCATAATAACTTTGTAAGATAAGTATATTTTTTCAAATAAATAAGACTTTTATTGAGAAGTTAAGGAACTACAAATTGTTCGTCCATGTTCACTAACTCAGTAATCCAGGGAGCTATATCACAACTTTCTTCACATGAACTTCTAATAAATTTAGAAACTGCATCAGCTATCCAATCAGTCACGACTTATGACTGACATACGTTATTTTGCATAAACTAAAACTAGTTACTAACAACTGAATATCTCTTATATGTCTTTTACTTTCCCATCTGACTAGTAGAGTGTTTTCATTAATAGATTTAACTACCACTTTTACATCTGCTTCAATGTGAATTCACCAAGTTTTTTTTGTTTTAACCAAACAAATAGCTTCCTTGATAACTAGACACTCCCCCTCCTTACATGTTCAACTATTTGATTCCAAAGAACCATACCCCACACCCGATGCATTGGTTTCTTGGATCAAATAAAGCATCAACATTTATTTTAATAGTCCCTATGTCAGGTGGACACCATACTTTAGCACCTGCATACCAAGATTAATATTAATACTCTCTCTGGAAATAAGATTAGACATGAAATTTAATTCTAGGAATAGTATTAAGAGGGTCACATATTTCTTTCCAAACTACCCAATATCCAACTATGAGGGTTGTTCTCCACTTATGAGTTTGAATTCCATGAACTAATGAACCAAAAGATGATCCAGTTTTGGATAGAATCACATTGCCTTCTAACTTCTTCACAATTGATTATTATAGCTCTCCATACAGTTCTAGTATGATCACAATCCAGAAGTAGGTGAAATAGGGTTTCTTCATTCTTGTTGCAGATACTGCAATGAGTATCATTGTCCATTTGTTTTTAACAAGCTTCATTCTAGTTGGAACAATACCTTTCATCTTGTAGAGTATCTGACATTTCTATAGTATTTTCCAAACTTCTTTAGGAACTGGAATTTTTTTTAATGTCTTTCAGTAATTTTGTTTTAGGCACTTTTCACACGAAACTTTCCATCCCTTGCAGGCTTCCAAATTAAAACATCTTTAACCTGAGTATCAACTGACATTCTCTGGATTTTGCGCACAATGGAACTTTCAATAAGAATGTTAAACATCTCTACCTTCCACTGAATAGAATCAGTATCAATCAGATCACGTACGTATTCAAATTGGAGGTGACAAATGTTTGAAAGAGTTAATACTGAATCTAAACCAACTACCCTTTGTCCACCCAAATTTTGGTAGCTTTTGCATTATTCACTTACATACTAATTTTGTTGGAGAATTGAAATTCCATGCTCAATATCATTCCAAACCCATGAGGAGTTGTGTTTCTCAGAATTCAAGTGAATGAAATTTTTTTTTTTAGAGTATTTAGCCTTTAAAATCCTGATCCACACTTTGTGCATAATTTCCATGCAAGTTTAGTTAACAGAGTGTGATTCAATGCTTAAAGTTCTATAAAAGCAATCCCTCACATAATCTTGGAATTATAAAGATTTTTCCAAGCTGCTAGACAAGCTTATTTGTTGGATTGATGACTCCACCAGAAGCTTCTTTGGATAGAATCTAACTTCATAATCAACTTTTTTGGTAACTTGAAGGTTCTCATCGATATAGAGGTGCAACATTAAGGATATACTTAATCATAGTAGACCTTCATGCTTGATTCATATATTTGGAGTACTGTCAACCTACAAGTATTCTTTCAAAAGAAATTTTTTTATGTTCAAAGGATTCTACTTTAGGTTTTCTAATAAGAATTGGTGAACCTAGATATTTCTATTTTTTGTCCATATATTTTACTCCCAGAATATTCCTTAAGGTGTCACAACTGTCAGGATTCATATTACCACTGAAATATATTGCAGACTTCTCAAAATCGATTACTTGACAATATTGTGAGCTAAAGTCTTCCATGACTTGTATCATATTGTGTGTACTTGTAAGATTGACTTGAACGAAGATAAGACAATCATCAACAAATAACATATGATTGATAGGTCGAGCACCTTTAGTAACAGAGATCCCTTTAATATTTGTGTTATAATGGGCTTCTAATAAAGTCCTAGACAAAAATTCTATAAACAAGTTTGGGAACAATGGGTCCCCTTGCCTAATACTCTAGAAGGTTGGAACTCTTTGCATGGAGAACCATTGAGAAGTATAAAAGGAGATACAATGCTAATACGTTGATGAATCATTTGACACCATTCTTCTAAGAAACTAAAACTGCTAAGAATCTTCATTAGAAAGGGTCATTCAAGTATGTCAAATGCCATGGACATGTCTAGTTTTAAAGCAAGCAATCGACTTTCGATTTCTTTTCTTTTCATGGAATGTATCATATTATAGGCTATTGTTGTGTTGTCATTGATAAGTCTGCCAGAGACATATGCAGTCTGGTAAGGAGAAACAATTCTTTCCATGATACGCTTCATCCCGTTGACAAGAATTTTTGAAACAATCTTGTAGGAAGTATATTACATAACCAAATTGGTTTGAAATCATTTGGCTCAATGTAATTTTTATTCTTGGAAATGAGAGAAATATAAGTCTTGTTCATATTTTTATGCAAGTATCTAGAACAAAATAATTGCTTGACCATACTGCACGATTCACTTCTAACTGTATTCCCCTGAGTTTTGTAAAAACCTACTGGAAATCCTTTTAGTTTTGGTGATGGCCAGTTCTTTATGCTTAAACCTAATATTTCTTCGTCACTTGGCATAATTAGAAGCTGCCTATTCTCTTCTTTAGTCGCAATTGTTGGGAGAATATTATAATGGAGCTCCTCTATGATAGGATCCATTGAAGTATTTATGTCTTTGAAATGGAAGTAAGCAACTTGGGTATATCTTTTATATTATTGATCCAAGTATCATCCTTGCACTTTAAACTATCAATTTTCTTCCTAGCTCTTTTTATGTTTGTTAGAGTATGAAAATATTTAGTGTTATTATCCATATCCTTAATAAAAGTATCTCTAGATTTTTTTTCTTGTGAAAATCATGCTGAATTTGGTGATACCTTCTAATCTCATAATTGATTTCAAAATTTGATAATTAACCTCTGAAGCATATTGGAGATACTGATGTGTAGTAAGTTGGTCCTGCAGTGCATTACTATCTAATTACTTTCACAAAAATACTCGTTATTCCATTAAGTTAGTGCTTGTCTAGTAAATTGAAGCTTCTTAGTTATCTTACCAAGATTTTAAGATGATAATAAAATTATAGATAATGTATTCCAATAAATAGGTGTTTTAACAAAATCCTAACCTAGGTCCTAAATAGATTATCCTAATTTATTTGTAGTAACTAGATATCCCTATGTCTTAGATTCCATCTTTATATATTGTTTTGTTTTAGTATTTATAAATTTCATGGATATGAATCTTTGAAATTAAATTTGTGAAGTTATATGCCAACACTGGTAGCCTCCATGTTAAATAACTTATACCCACATACTATGTAGAAAGGAATAAACCTACGTATCATATTATCCATTCAAGTTGTTTTTTATAAAAAATATTATATTCATAAAGGCCAGAGTTCAATCACCAATTAACACAAGGAAAAAAATAAAAAATAAACTAGCAGTGAAGATCATTTACCAACTAACACAGATAATAAGTTACATGTTTGCCTTTTTAGTTGTTATATTTCTATAAATCAGGTAATTAAATCCAAACCTCCATTCATAAAATCAAACACATAAAAAATAAAAAAATCCCTAACACCACTTTCATCAACACCCCATCAGTCAGGAACACTAGGAGAATCTGAAGCAGCACCAACAACCTTTTCTTTTTTTTTTGACAACTTTCATTTGGTTTTTCACTGCTCCTACTTCCCAAGTATTCACAAACTGATCTTACAAAGAAATTTCCTCATGTCTTGACATTACATGGATGAGCAAGTCGTTAGGATCCTCCAAATCTAGTTCTCTTACCAATATTATGGCCTCCTCTAACTTGGTTGGTTTTCAAATGTTAAACTTACTTGGGTTTTATACCGATTCTCTTCCCTTTCTTATCAAGTTCATGTTTTTGATTTTTTTATGCTTTTCTTTCTCTTTCTCTTTCTCATTTTTAATTTTATTTTGCTATATAAACTATGAAGTATGAAACCGTGTGATTTTCTTTGTTTGCATCACTCATTTCATTCTGAAGAACATTCCTAAGTATATCGTAATATTGTCTTCTTAAATTGTACTAGATTTTGAGTAACACACTCAAACACAACTTTGTTTCATAACACCATCATCGGAACGAAGGAATCAATTAACCACACTTCATTAAATGTACTACTCTTGGTTTTAGCAAAGCTCATCACATCATCATAAGAACATGGATTGACAAATAAGAACATATCTTGGAGCCATTTCCATGTAACCTCACTGAAATTGCAAGACCATAAAAAATGTTCAAGAATTTCTTCTGCATTCCTACACAAATAACACCTTGAAGCTAATTGGATTCCCCTCTTCTTAATAATATCACCTGAAGCATAAACTACTATAACCAACTTCCACACACCGCTAGAAGTAGTTGGGTGCAAATAATACTTCCATACCATCTTAGCCCAAGATAAAACAAGATATTGTGTTAAACTTAATTGAACTACTGACTTAACCGAGAATTCATTAGTCGTTGATCCATTCCAAATTATATTATCCAGACCCACATTTTAAACATGTAATTCATTTGCATGAAAGAAATTCAAGAATTCATCAGGAATTAATCATTCTTCATTTACATTCAAATCTGCAACCTTCATCCTCTGATTCTACAACATATACTCATCGTTTGGATATAACTCACATAATGGCTGATCCTTCACCCAAGCATCATTCTGAACTGAAATGTTACTACCATCTCCAACCAACCAACTTGTATGTTGTTTCAAATCCTACATTACCCACTTCGGCCCTGACCATACTGATGAATGTTTATGATAAATTATCCACTCACCAACTCTAGCAGTAAAATTTTCTCTTACAAACTAAGCCCGCTCTTCATCAGAATTTTGAACTCTCCATAACAACTTCATCAATAAAGCTTTATTAATGATATATAACCTTTTAATTATTAAACCTCCTTCCTCAATTGGAGAGCATACTTTGTTCCATATTAAAGTCACCAATTTCCTAACCAAAATATCCTCAGACCAAAGGAAATTCCTGATTATTATTTCACAAGTCTTAACGACACTCACTAGCCACTTATAAATTGTCATATTGCATATTGGAATACTACATAAAACTGACTTAATGAGTATTAATCTTTCTTGAAATACTAACAACCTTCCTTTCCAATTAGCAAGCTTATTCCGCATCATCTCCACAAACCCAACACATGACAAGTCTTAACACCTTCGTGCTTCAATATTACCCCCAAATACTCATCAAAAAAATCTAAAAGTGAAATAAAACTCAACAACAATCTAATTTCTTCTCATGTCAGTTACACCACCCACAAAGCACTTGTTTTTCATCTGATTCACCAATTCCTCCGAAGATATCTGATAATCCTTCAATAAAGTCTTTACACAATTCAATAGGGGTGAGCATATGAACCCAAACCTGCCAACCCGACCCAATCCATCCGTAGTTTGCCGGGTGGACACCCAACCCGTTCATAGACGGGTTGGATATATTGATGCATTTTTAAAATCCACTAAATAATGGGTTGGGTACGGATACAAGTCTAAAAGTTCATTGGACACTCACACCCGCTATTTTTAAGAGTAAATAGAAAATTCATAAAGTACAAAGGAACATATGTGTATTTTGAGGTACTATATTACTTTTAATGTTTTCATTCTAACCTAGTTATATCGATGAATTAAATTTACAAGCAAACAATATTGAATATATTCTTTAAATTTTACTTTTAGTTGTTGGGATGATATTCTTATAATTTTAGGATTGTTATGTTGTAATAATTTAATATATTTTTTAAATTTCAGTAATCTAATGTTTAATTTATTTTTTTGTTTAAATGTTAGCTATTTTTATTTTCCTAATAAACAACATGAAGCATGTGGATTTATCCATATCCAATCCGCCCATCTATGGATGTTAAATCCACGGGTAATAGATTAGACACGGATACAAATTTAGTACCCGCAATTTTAAAAGATTGGATTTGGGCAACACCAAATCCACGGTTCCACCCATTCCTCAACCCTACTCGCATCACTTGTGATTCGTGAAACTCCATAATCCAAATTCCATCTAGTTAAGGAATCTCACGAGGACTTCATCGTGATGGAGAAAGTAACAAATTTGAGATCAGATTTTCTCCACCTCACGGTCGTCTCAGTCTCATTTGGCATTATTATCTTTCTGTCTTTTCCTTGCTCACTTGAATTTTCGTTTATTTTATTACCCAAAAACAATTATTCGGATAGAAATTAGACCACGTAGAACCAGAGCTTAACACAAAAATTTCACAAATTCCCTGTAAAATAAACCCTTGATCAAATTTTACTAATCAAACTCTTCTTCTATTTTTTGTTCAATAAAAATATATCTAAAACTCTGTTTCTTTCCTCCATTATTCCTTTTCTTATATCCTTCTCACTACCAAATAACCAGTGTACAGCTTGTATAGATTGAATTCTAAGAGAAAAGTATGGCTTCAACTTCAACAACTAATCCAATACTATCATCAACTTTCATTGGTACCCAACTCAGTTTATCTTTGCCAACTCTAAAAACATCAAAAGCAGCATCTCTTCCTTTATCAAAAAGAAAATCTTTGATACGTCGATCAATTCTTAACAAAAAACCAATAAAAACCCTCCATTCACAAGCAGCAATAGCTGCAATTCTATTCTCAATTTCACAAAATACACCTTCTGCAATAGCCATTGATAATAATCCTCAATCTTCACCTCCAACTGTGATTCAAGCTGAAGCCATTAAACCCATTTCTCAATCTTCACTCATTCCTGAAAACATTCTTCAAACAGCACCGAAAGTGTCGAATACACAAGATATTCCAGATGGTAATCAATGGAGGTATAGCGAATTTCTGAATGCAGTCAAAAAGGGTAAAGTTGAAAGAGTTAGGTTTAGTAAAGAGGGTGATACTCTTCAACTTACGGCAGTGGATGGTAGAAGAGCTTTTGTTACAATCCCTAATGATCCCGACCTTATTGATATTCTTGCTTCAAATGGTGTTGATATATCAGTCTCCGAAGGTGATTCTGGTGGTGGGTTGTCTAGTTTAATTGGAAATCTTATCTTCCCTGTTCTTGCATTTGCTGGTTTATTCCTACTGTTTCGTAGAGCTCAAGGTGGTCCTGGGGGACCAGGTGGATTAGGAGGACCCATGGATTTTGGAAGATCAAAGTCTAAATTTCAAGAAGTTCCAGAAACTGGGGTTACATTTGCTGATGTTGCAGGTGCTGGTCAAGCAAAATTGGAATTACAAGAGGTTGTTGATTTCCTGAGAAGTCCTGATAAATATACAGCTTTAGGCGCCAAGATTCCAAAAGGTTGTTTATTAGTTGGTCCACCAGGAACTGGAAAAACACTTTTGGCTAGAGCTGTTGCTGGTGAAGCTGGTGTTCCATTTTTTTCATGTTCAGCTTCTGAGTTTGTTGGTGTTGGAGCATCTAGAGTTAGAGATTTGTTTGACAAAGCAAAGGCGAAAGCTCCTTGTATTGTGTTTATTGATGAAATTGATGCTGTAGGTAGACAAAGAGGTGCTGGAATGGGAGGTGGAAATGATGAGAGAGAACAGACTATAAATCAACTTTTGACAGAAATGGATGGATTTTCTGGGAATACTGGAGTTATCATTTTGGCTGCCACTAATAGACCGGATGTTCTTGATGCTGCATTGTTAAGACCTGGAAGATTTGATAGACAGGTCACTGTTGATAGACCTGATGTTGCTGGTAGAGTTAAGATTCTTCAGGTATGTTCAAGATAACTTTTTCATAATGTATAGTTTAGCTTTTGAGTTTAAAACTTCAATTCATGGCAATAACTAAAGATAACTGTTCCATTGGTGCAAATGGGAAGAACTCTATGACTAAGATATAACCAGGATTAGGTGCTGGACTTTTAGGGTTGGATTGCAGATACGAAAACTGCAAAGCTGATTTTGGAATGCTTGGAATTAGGGTGCTGGGATAGTTGAAATGCATTACTATGAAACAGTCTGTATCTTGTTTTTTAAGTTTGTTCCTAAGAAATAGAAACCTCTGAATAAACTGCAAAAGTTTGGCCCAGAACAACCAGCTTGTGAGTTGTATCTTTTCATTTTTGATATTTTTCATGATCCTTACATTTAGTGGCTGATCAGAATAACTAATCCATTTTTATCGAGTCAAGTGGTTTCTTGTTCAGTCAATTTCCCATAACTGATTTCGCTTGTGGCTTGGAAATTTTTAATTTACTGGATCCTCCTCAATCTGATCTCCAGTTAAAGTATTGAAAGTACATGTACTTGTACTTCTTCATTCTTTGTTGTTTTTCCGTTGACTCCCTCCAGTGTATCAGGTGCACTCTAGAGGCAAGTCACTTGCAAAGGATGTGGACTTCGATAAGATTGCAAGGAGAACACCTGGTTTTACTGGAGCTGATTTGCAAAACCTGATGAATGAAGCTGCCATTTTAGCAGCCAGGCGTGATCTCAAGGAAATCAGCAAGGATGAGAGATCAGATGCCCTTGAAAGGATTATAGCTGGTCCTGAGAAAAAGAATGCAGTAGTCTCGGAAGAGAAGAAGAAATTAGTAGCTTATCATGGTAAATTTAAAATTTCTCTCTCGTGTGCTTCATTCGATTACCAACATGATTTGCATGAAAGTTCTTACTAACTTTGAATACTTTGTATACCACTCTTTTAAGAAACTCCCTTATGTTCCCCTTTTCTGGTGCCACCTTGGTCTTCAGATAAATTGATTTCTTCTCTAAAAAAGTTTTGCAGAGGCAGGGCATGCACTGGTTGGTGCTCTAATCCCCGAATATGATCCTGTTGCCAAAATCTCTATCATACCTCGTGGCCAAGCTGGAGGTCTTACCTTTTTCGCCCCAAGTGAAGAGAGGCTAGAGTCCGGCCTATACAGCAGAAGCTACCTCGAGAATCAGATGGCTGTTGCTCTTGGTGGAAGGTATTTTGTTTCTTACTCACAGCCGTTTTATTTATTCATAGTTAATAAAGTTATATATTCGGCCAGAATTTTTTTCTCTCAGTGAGTCGGCAGACCAGCTCTGTCCATTAGCTTCATACATAATGTGTCATAAATGCAATAAAGAACCTAGACATATTTGGCTGATCGTTGGGGTACCAAAGTGAAGCTCTGAGAAACAGTTTTTCCTTTCGGTACGGAACAAAGTAGAAGATGTATCGAAATATTTAAATGTGGTAGGTAGAGGTTTTCTACTCTACCATTACGTGTGAAGGTTAATAAAATCCAGCCATATATTATATTGCAGGGTAGCTGAGGAGGTAATATTTGGGACGGAGAATGTAACAACCGGAGCGTCGAACGACTTCATGCAGGTTTCTCGGGTTGCAAGACAGATGGTTGAAAGATTTGGATTCAGCAAAAAGATTGGGCAGATCGCCATCGGTGGGGGTGGTGGAAATCCCTTCTTGGGACAGTCGGTAATAATAGTTTTTTTCTTTTTTCTCTATATCAGTCCAATCAATACACAAAAAGAAAAAAAAGTGTACTCAATAGACAGTTCTCACTTCTCATTCTTGTTCCAAAAATATGAATTTGTTGCACTTGATCTTCTTTGCAGATGTCATCCCAAAAAGATTATTCCATGGCTACCGCTGACATAGTGGATGCTGAGGTGAGAGAGCTAGTGGAGAAGGCGTACACAAGAGCCACACAGATCATTAATACCCATATTGGCATTCGAGGGAATCCCTTCTAGGACAAGGCTACCGGCAGCATCCTTCTAGACTTTAGCCAAGCCTTGGGACATTACCTACCCAAGGGGTCGGCCCAGAGAAGCAGAGAAACCAGCCTTAGTCCTAGGTCGCGCAAGGTGCGAGGTTCCTTTCGTCTCATGGTGTTGGATCCTAAGCTTTTATGTCTTCCTTTCCTTTGACTTGGTTTGGGCCATGGCAGCCAATTGCAACGAATTGCGGACCAGGACCAAGAGGTAGGTTCTCAGGGCCCCGATGTAGGGGCTCAGGCCACCGATACCTCTTCATAAACTTGCACAACTCCTCATTGAGAAAGAGACTGTTGATGGAGAAGAGTTCATGAGCCTGTTTATCGATGGCCAAGCTGAACTTTACGTTTCCTAAATTAAAAGGCGCCCAGCTAGTTCTATTTCCAAATTTGTACTGTAGTGTGTGACGTTTTGAACTTGAAGATTCTGACATGGAAGAGAGGAAGGTAAATAATGAAGCGCATTGCACTTGCGCACATACTTATAGATGTAAAGGAAAAAGAAAGGAACAAGTGTTTCTCAATATAATACAATTTTCTCATTGAAGCCAAATTCCCCATATAAATTACAGATTTTGAGTGTGCTTTCTGTATCAATGATAAATAGATAATGCATGGTGATTACATTATTGGTGGCACCTAATTGATAAGAATTGTGATTATCTTCGTTGCCTCTTTTCTTCTAGTCCAGCAGCCTCGTTCAACATGTCTGCTGCATCCTTGTCCATGTTCAGTTTAGCCAAGGCAACTGCCTGCATATAGAAAGCTGTGGGCCAATCAGGGTATACACATTGTGCTTGCATAGCATCCCGGAGAGCTACATCTGGCTGGTCGCTGAGGAGATGGCAGAGACTACGTCTTGCATAAACGGTCGGTGAAACCATCGTCCCCACATCAATAAACTGCACAAAGCAAACAAAACGTAAAAATCACAAGGAAAAAAATAATATTAACTTCCATCTATTCCAGTACAAAAATGCCATCATCAATTTAAGGTGCAGTGTCATACAGATTTAGAGAAGGGTTAAAACGTTCAATAAAATACCTGAGAGTAACAGTCTATAGCAGTTTTAAAATCTTTGTCACGGAAGGCGAAGTCCCCACGCTTCCTTGCTTCCAGCATATCTCTCATTTGTTGTGTCCACTCTTGGAAAGATAACTGAATAAACCAACATCCAGAAAATCTCTTATAACTTGCTGAATTAGTAAATTATGAAGGATCCGTGCTTAACAAAAAATTACCTCATTAGTTCCTTCATCATCTCTGTAGTGTGAGGTCACCAAAATCTGATGGATAGCCGTTAGATCCATACGTTGACATGCCTCACCCATCGGGGAGAGTGGATGTTGGGGCGTCGGAGGGGCTTCCTCCTGCTTTGGTATGCCTAGCATCACATAAGATGGAACCTGCTTGCCAAGTAATTGAATTTTAAGCTCAGGTAGAGAGAGAGAGAATAAAGAGCCTTGATGAAGAGAAAAAAAATGAAGAGCTTACTTCAGGTTTTTGTTGAAGTGGCTCCAAAATCTCGACAAGCTTTTGCAAATTGGGTCTCTCCCTAGGTTCATACTGTAAACACTCAGAAGCAAGGCCAACAACCACAGTTGCCTCTTCTGTTGAAAATTTTCCCTCTAAATGTGAATCCATGAGGAGGAGGATGTTTTTGCCACGTATCATATCAAGGGCCTGCAAAAGAACCAAACCTTGACACATAAATGCAAGATAGACAAGCTGATTTATATATCAAACAAGAGCTAACTGGAATCAATAAAAGAACTAGAAAGATACAACATCAGTGTTTTAAACTTCAACAGTCATTCTAAATATCCAAGGTACTCACATGACTTGGAGGGATATGCTTTCCACTAAGAAGATCCAAGAGAATAGTGCCACAGCTGAAGATTACACTTTCAGGGGTCACTCTTCCTGTGGAAAAGATAATTACGACAAGTGTACAAGTAATAGACAAACTTGATATTGTCCGTCAAAGCTCCAAATTATAGGAGCCTTAAATCTCCAATATCTCAAAATAAAACATGCTTTCTTTAACAGACTGATACTGTAGAAAATATGCTTTAGAACCAAGACAAATGGAAGAAATACATACCGTTCCTTAGATACTCGGGAGGGGTGTAAGCAAGATTTGTGCTGTAACTCTTCCCGTCCCTACTATTTTTCATAAGACCAAAACAAGAAAGCCGAGGATCGCCTTCCTACAAAAATAAAATAAAATCAGTGTGATACATGGCACGGTGAAAACCACACTTTCAGATTCCACGTGACTATTACTATTAATCATCTTCCAACAAGAAATATGAAGAATAATGACAATACATATCACAAAAAAGAAGCCTGTAAGCATTAAATTAGACGAAAGGGATGAGTAACAAAACCTCATCAAAGAGAACCCGGTAAGCATTCAGGTCATGATACAGTTTATGCCCTTTGGTACTACAATACTCTAAGGCCTCAGCTATGTACAGAGCAACCCTTAGACGCATGGCCCACTCAATAGTTTGACTTTCCCCTGCCAATAAAAGACAAACTTGGATTTAATAACAGATACATTGCTACAAAGAGTTATTCAAATCAACACGGAATTGTAATTAATTTTGCAATTGAATTCTGTTCAACTACAAAGTGGAACTAACCTGTACTCTACCCCCTTGGCAAAAAATTATTCAGGTTCTTTTTTCAATACATATCATTCAAAGAGTAAAAGAGAAGTCATTCCTAGATGACAAGTGATTCCCTAGCTTCCCAGGGTGTCCGAAGAAGCAAGGTTGGAGTGACAAGGGGAGTAAGCACCTATGCATTTAAAGATTCGCTACACAATCACATGTTTAAGTTTTGGCACACTATTTCACACTCATATGCAATGTCTTAAGGTTAAATGTTGAAAAAACTCTGCAATACAGCAACTGCATTTTTTATGTTTTTAATTTGTTAATTGATTGGGAACCTTAAGTTATGGACTGAAGTGATGTACATATTACAACAAAGGCATGTTAGGACTCATTGGCTGCAATTCTTAAAGATTCGGGGTTTAAAGTTGCTATAAGATGGTCCCAAAAGGAGATAGCCAGCACAACATTTGAGCCGACAAAGTTGATTTTAAGGCATTGGTGTCAAAATCCAAACCAAACTGACAAAGAAATTGATGCACTCCTCTAAGCCAAAAGATGACACGTACAACAAATGAACAAGAACAATTCATTGACCTTGTATATTATCATATTCCTTTAGTGCATTGATTAGCCGCTAAAAATAAAACAAAACATTGACCTTGGAGAATTGATGACTAGTGATTTTTGACAATTCAAGACTAACTATCCTCTTGGATTATTAGATTTTCCTTAAGCCACTAAAAACAATTTGACTTTTCTCTCTTTTTATTCTAATCAAAATATCAAATGCTTTAGCCTAGAATTTTTGGCTTATTCTCACTTACTTCCTTGAGAGTCTTCAGGATATTCTCTCAATACTATATTCTATTAGAAATCTATTCCTTCTTAACTACTATTAATTTACAAATCGATTGAGAATCTTAAGCTTTCAAAGGGTTTCTCCAGTCACCACAATCGTGCGTTGCATAATACTTTTTACTGCACTACCATCACTAAACTATACCAAGTACCAGTATACAAACCTTAAGAAACTAATCAGAAAAGTGTAAAGAGAAAATGTATTCCACATAGAGCCAAAAAAATAATTTGACAGCCAACTTTGACAATGAGACGTTTCTACCGACTTTCCTTAGATTCTTTCTTCTTCCATAAAGGCTACTAACATTTTCTTTTGCAACTCAAAAAGAGCTAAATGGGCAGCTCTAAAAGTATCTCAAAACATTAAAATCAATCTGATAAGTATCTAAAACTAATCTATATGAGGATTTTATGAAAAGTTTATACCAATCTAAGAAACCACATATATACCCATTATAGATTGAACAAAAATAAACAGAAGTAATTAAACTTACAGTGAAATAAATGCTTTGCAAGGGTATCATTAGACATATACTCAGCAACAAGCAACCTCTCATCCCCATCACAACAGTACCCAATCAGATTAGCTAGTCTTCTATGTCTCAATCTCCCAACCCCGGATGCTTCTTCCTGAAAATGAAAATTTAAATCAATAATTAAGCATTAGAAATTGATGAAAATAAAAAGAGAAATAGAGAGTGTAGCACCTACCACAAATTGTTTAGGATCAGGCCAAGCTAACTTAGTAAATTTCTTAACAGCGATCCAACGACGATTTTGAAGACGACCCTTGTAAACAAGATTAGGGGCTTTTTCACCACTCTCTGAAACTATATAATCTGAGCTGAAATTATTAGTAGCAGCTTTAAGGTCTGTGAAAGAATACTCAGAAAACACTGGTGTTACACCTCCAACAACAACACCTTGGTCAGAATCACCTGTGGTGTTTATAGGATGATTTAAGGGTGAGTCTCGATTTTTCTGCAGTTTTTCTGGATGGGTTTCATTTAAAAATAACGATTGGCAACAACCCATCTCTCCA
>JAJJMC010025027.1:2038391-2093079 GCA_023531435.1 Papaver californicum | reverse complement strand
AAGCTCTTCGATCTTTTGTTGATCTTTTTCTATTTGAGCAACAAAGCGTGATCTTTGATCTTTTTCTTCATTTAATTCTGTAGTTAATGATACAATTTCTTGTTCACGAGCTGCAATCTTGGAAAGCTCAACAGACAATTGAGCTTGTAAACTCCGAACTTTTATTGCACCCAGAGACACATTATTTTCAGAAGTCTTTAACTCGTTAGTGATGTTTTTCACTGTATCATTCATTGTATTAAGCTCAGTTTCTGCTTGTGTTGCTCGATCCTTAACTTCATTAAGTTTTCTCTCCAGTTCTGAAAATACAACAAAAAAAATATATATATATATATATATATTAGATAAATTTTATGGTATAATAAGCCAAAAGATCAGGTATACCAAAAATGTACCTCTAACAACAGATTTAAACTCTATTTCTTCCAGAGTAAGCAATTTTACAACTTCTTTGTATTTTGACTCAGCTTTATTACGCCTCCAAGTGGCTAAATCAAAACTATCGTTCAATCGAGTTAGTTTTTCTCTAACCACATTCATCTCTTGGTAGATTTCCTTTGCATGATTATTCAATTGTACCATTCTACGATCGTACCTAAATAAGGTTTCCAAGTTTTCCACTGGACCCAGGATAAAATTTAAATTTTTCATATAGATTAATAAAATAAAATAATAATTAAAGAAGAATGAAAAATAAACCTTGGTTTTGATTTTGAAGATTTTGATTATGAACTTCGATAGTCTGGAGTTGTTCTTGTTGTTGCTGATGTTGGTCATTATGTTGTTGTTGAAGCTGTTGGAGTTGTTAAAGTTGTTGTTGAAGAAGATTATTTTGCTGCTTCAACTCATCATTTGCTTGTTGTAATGTATCGTTTCTTCCCTTCATATTCACTGATTCGTTCTTAAACAGTAACCCCAACATGGTGGCCCGAGCCTTATAAAATTTATAGCCGCTAAATAAACAATCATTACCATATTGGAGTTGAGCCAAAGCTTGCTGTGGAAATGAATATAATGAACTTTCGGCAACAGTTAAAACTTCAGTGAAGGAAGAAGGAGGATTCACAGGAAATGTTTGCTCAAGAATATCGTTCTTAGACCACGCATCCTGAGTTTCATCCATAGGGATCGCACTAAGTGAATCCCGAAATCGAGACATGAAACAAGAATCAGATTTAATAACATCAGGATTTGATGAAGTATTCAAAAGTCCCTGAGAAAGAAACCACTTGTAAGCCTCTTCTTCATCACCGATTAAATTAAGACCTTCATCAGTACTGACACTGGCAATTTGATTAGAGAGAGACTTCAGAATAGAAGGATCGGCACTTGGTATTTCAGTATCGACCTCAACAGTAACAGGAGAAGATCGAACCAAAGTCTCGGTAGGTACGATCGGCTCCGAAGATACTCCAGTAGTGCCCTCGACTTCAGTAGGGATCGAAAAACTAGGAGCGGTCGTACTAGAAGGAGGAGAAGTTTCTTTTTCAGTACGATCAATATCATTTGATTCCTCAACAAGAGTGGCATTGGTTTTAACATTCACATTTTCTACATCACCGGCCGGGTTTACTTCAGCATTATTCTTTCCCAACGTATTTTCTTCTTCAACATGAGTTACTTCATTCACTACATCAACAATATCTTCATCAATAACAACATCATCTCCCTCTTCTTGAGGAAAACCAGAAAAAACTCCCAATGTACCATTATCAGGTACGGGAGTATCAAGCACAAAATCAAAAGGTAATGGAGAAATATTATTATAAAAATCGATTGAAGTACCATAAGTAGGTGCAACAATGAGATCGGACCGTTCCGATACCACAATATTAGCTGGGATCGAAGAAACAGGAATAACATCAATAGGATCGGACTGATCCGATGGTAAAGCAACAACAGAACTTCCTTCTCCACTGTTTAAATTTGAAGTTATCCCTCCTACAACCTCAGTGGAAAGCACAAGAAATCTGGGCTTTTTCTGCTTCTTCTCTGCTGCAAGGACTAATTTCCGTTTTCCTTTACCTTCAACTGCGGGTTCGATCATTTGTCTACCCTCGACAATTTGAATACCGCGTTCAGGTGGAGGAAGAGGAACTCCGATATCTAAAGAAGGATCGACCTGGAACCAAAAAAGTGAAAATATTTTAAGAAAACATTAAAGATCGATGCAATATATCTAAAAGGAATGATATGAATTGAGAAATTCGAACCTTGAATTCAAATTTATAATCATCAAAGTTTAATCTCCAGGGACAGTAGTTCGGGAAACAGTTTCGAAGATGTTGAATTTCATTATTAGGAATGTCACCATATACCCAAGGTCCTTCAATCAGAATAGGGGTACGATACCATCTGTAATCGTGTTCCCGACGGATTCTTTCATTTGAAGGAAAATCGACTTTGGTATATGGAGCTATCTTAATTCTAGGGACGTCGACTTCTCGAAGTAAGGGAAACCCTTGGGAGCATTTGCGAACAGGACTAACACTCCATTTAACAAAAATTTTAATGGTAATACCATCACCATAAGTATTCTGAAATTCTCAGGTGTATAATGAGTACGTTCAGAAGGATCGGGAATGTAGCATGTAAGACGGGTGCGACCCTCACTGCGAAGAATACATTCATCGAGAATTCGCCACCAATTACCGTTATATTGTGTGATGGATCGAGGTTGAGTATGAGGAGCCCTATTACAAGTAGCAAGAACTATGAACTGGAAGGGATTATTCATTTCATACAAAGGGAGACGAAGGCCAGCTTCTAAGGCACCAGCAGAAATTAACAGTCTGTGATGGCTATAATGAAAATTTCTCATCGAATCGTATGTCATCATGTCGGAAGTATCATCAAAGAAAGAAACCTTAAATCCTTGAAGATTATGTTTTCTCTTAAATTCTTCGATGTCCATAGATCGAAAACTATAAGAAGACAATGCCCGTTTACTCTTGGGGGCAGGATTAGGAATATCAGGGGTAGAATTACGTATAGTGCGAAGTGCAGCAGGGGTGGGAATACCAGGGGATGAATCATGACGAGAGACGGCGTATCTCGAAGTAGAAGACCTACTCGATCTTCTGCTCTCACCTTGATTACCAGTAGCTTCAGATTTTCTATGAGGCATAATGTAAAATCTGAAGGAAAAGAAGCATAAGAAAGAGAAAGTTAACATGAGAAGAAATTATCTAGAAATAATTACTGTGAAAAAGATAACCATCATTTCAATCATGAAAAGAAAACATAAGTTAAGAAAAAATTACTTACATGAAGAAAAAAAGTGAACAATAGTCGGATCAAAGTAAAGAAGAAATCAACTGATGAGAAAAGAACTCCTGAGTAGTGGGGAAATTTAAAAAGTTTAAGGAAGACAAAGTGCAATAACTATGAGAAGACAGTAAAAAGTTGCAGGGTATTTAAAGGAGAGAATTAAAACCGCCACAAAATGGGAAAAGGAAATAATCGGTAAAGATTTGATTCTATCGAAAAAAGTGTAGCTGACACAATCATATGTATAGAAACAATAAATGCAGAGCCGGAAAAATCAGTAACGTGCTAGTACAATTAATGCCAGCGGAAAACTCGGATAACGTGCGAAAAAGAAACTGAAAAAAGTTAAAATAATAAGTCCTTCTCCATTTTTTAAAATCTTGGATCAACCGCTAGATGATTTTGTAAAAAAGAGAAGAAGGGGGCAAATTGTTAGTAAATAAAAGAAGCATGACACGTGGAAGAAGATCGAGATAGAAAGCAACCAAATTAAAAAGAGCGAGAAGCACACAATCAATATTAAAGATATCAAATATCGAAAAGACACGAAACATCTGAACAATGAATTGCATGAAGGACACATATGATCGAGAAAGTTGGATTACATCGAATAAAACAAACAGCATTAAATGATGGCAGATCGAGAAAGAAAAAATAATGATTACTCTGTTATTTTGATAATCGAGAAAGTAAAAGTAATAATTACTCGAATTATTTTAATGATCGAGATAACAGAAGTCTATAAAGATAGGAAAACACGTGTTGAATATGTAAAGCATCGAACCAAGAAGCAATTAAGAGTGATCTGACAACTAATGATCGGACCAGATAAAAGAGGAAATACAAGAACGATGGGTACATCGAAATAAAATGGATCGAACCAAAGAAGATGCAATCCAAGAATGACGACAAAACTGGATAAAATGACACGAGAGCATCGACCCAAAGAAGAATCGATCAAGGAACGATGACCAGACTGGAGAAAATGACACGTTGCACAAAGAGGGACCCAGTAAATAAATCTATAAATAGAAGAAGCCAGACAACAAAGAGAGGGTCGGAAAAAATAGGAAGAAAACCTTAGAAAGAACGAGAAGAAATTTCTAGGTATGAATCTAGGGGAAGTAATTATATTAAGTAGGGATTTTTGTACTTAATTGAAGAATATAAAGATCATAGACCGAAAATGTTAAATTTGGGTGATCATATGTATTGTACAAAGATGATTTTATGTATCGTACAGAAATGATTTTATAAAATCAATACAAAGATTTTTGGCATAAACAATTTGGCGATGTTTGGCTGTTACTCGATTTTAACCTTTAATTGATATGTGAGAATTTGATTGGTTGTTTTAGTCGAAAAGATTTTTGTCATAAACAGCAGCAATATAAATTAAAAACCATGATTAAAAGAAAAAGAAAAAGAAAATTAGAAACCTATCAGAGGTTTGCAGCCAAGCCCAAGAGCTGCAAACAAACAACCCAAAAAAAAAAACAATTCTCAATTGAAAAGAAAAAAACTAGCAAACTCATAAATCCACAGACAAACCAACGAAAAACTTACAACTAAGTAATGGCACAACTTCCACAAGATATTGTGATTAAATCAAGATTAATTCTTTCCGGAGCTTTTTCATTTTAAACCCTAACAATAGACTTGGACCTTGACCTGCTTGATAATCTCCTGGATATGAACTGTTGCATCTTCAGTAACAACACCGTTTCTGGTTTCCAAGATGTCCAACAAATGGTTGCTGGAATAAGAGACCATAACTTTTTACCTATAGTAATAACAATATTACACGGCCAACTCTTGACTATGGTGTCGATGCAGTCAGGTAGCACCCGAAAAATACCATTTCCCTTTAAGAAAGATCTCCAAACTTGTGCCACAAACTTGCAATTAAATAGCAAATTCGAGACAGATTTGTTTGGCGTGTATGGATCGATGAAATACAATGGGATAGCTAGGATTAATCCCACATGAAGCAAGCAGAGTTCTGTATGGAGGTTTATAAGCTAGACTCTTTCCTTATATAGCACATAAGCCTTTTATGTGGTCAGGCTCGGAGTGGTCTTAGACGCCTGTAGATCATAGCAACTGGTATTAGAGCGTTAGGTTCGGTACAATTGTGGAAGTTATTAAGGTTGTTTAGGTTTATTAATAACAAGGTTATTGATTTTTCTTCGATAACAATTAAAGTGGGAGTAATGGGTGATAAAAGTATCGTAGCAACGGTTGAAGTTTTTAACGGGATTTTTTTTTTTAAGTTTCAGATGGAAGACTATCTATACGAGAAAGACCTTGGTGTTCTATTAGGTGGGGTCGAGAAAAAGGTAGCACTCAAAGATGAAGAATAGTTGGTTCTTGATCGCAAGTGTGTAGTTGAGATCCGCAGATATTTAACGAAGGAAGTTTGTAAAAATGTACAAGAGTTTAATAGTACGAAGACTCTTATGGATACACTATAGAAGTTGTATCAAAAGTCATCAGTCTCGCGAAAAATTATGTTGTGTGAACAACTATTCAATCTAAAGATACAAGAAAGCAAAGAAATTTTAACACATCTTGGAAAGTTTAAGATGATTATTTCTCAGCTTTAAGAAGTTGGTATTACTTTTGATGGTGAAATTAAAGCTTTGAGGTGTTGTCTTCATTACCAAAAAAATTGGAAGACGACATGTAAAGTTATATATAATTATATGGGAAGTGAGAAGTTGAAGCTATTGATGATGTGCAACAAAGGTTCATCGACGAAGAAGAAAGTAAAACAGAACGAGGTTATAAAAATTCTAGTTCATCAAGTTTAGCTTTAAGTATGCAACAAGATAACAGAGGCAGAATCCAAAAAGGAACAATGACATGTCGAGAGGAAAGTCTAGAGAAAAGAATAAGGGGAGATCTCAATCCCGACCTAGAAGTATTGTGGAGTGTTGGGCGTGTAAGAAAAAAGGACACTTCACACGTGATTGTCCAGAAAACAAAGGTGCTAACTGATAGGCCAAAAACCTATAGTCGCAATCGCACAACGACTACAATGTAGAAGCGGAAAATACGGGATCGTCCACAGGGATTGATATTATTAATTCTAATTATTTCATAAATTATGTGCTACAAACTAAAAGAATGATTTTTACGAATTTAATTGAGTAAAATAAAAAGATAAAAATAACTACACAACTTAATTAATCAAGAAGATAAAGGTCTAGGGTTTTGTATTCAACTACTTTTGATGTTTGTACAATTAACAATTTAATATCTTAAATCTACTCTCAAATTATTCAAGACAGTTTCGAACCAATCTCATACCTCGGAATGTAAAACGTTCTAAATCACTATTACGACTTACGTCGTTATGCAAAAAATATAATATCCTTCTCTTATAAAAGGTCAATAGCTTAAAAACTATTCAAAACAATTATTATGAAGCATTTTTAGAAGAGAAATTATTAGTCATGAACTAGCACAAATAGAATAATAATATGACTAAGAAATTAAATATTAAAATACTCATCAAAACTAGCTTCCTCCTCTACCCTAGATAAGAAGATTAGCCACTCATAGAGGTAAGAATAAAATAAAATAAATAAATCATTCAAATTTATTAAACAAGAAAAGCTTAAAATTTATCTTTAATTCTTTGTCGATTTAACGACACACCTCAAGAGCAGTACAAAGAATTCGATGAATGATAAAAACTGTCCAATTGATTAATGAATCAACGACGCTGTGTATTTGCTTTAAACCACAGAACTGTTGTTGATACTGTAGCGAAAATTGTCGTTATAACTGTTGAATATGAAAGATTTGGTAACAGGTTTAAACGACTGTTTCAGCGACTATTCGGATGTGTAGTTGTTCTTCTTCCTCTCCACGACCTGGTTTGCAGAGAATGAAACTGAAATTTTTGTTTCTCGATTTCTGGCAGAGCCATCCTCCCCTCAATCTCTTACAAGACCCCCATTTATAATACAACAACAAATCTCGTCAAGTAACTCCTCAAATCTTCCATTTAATTCGAATTTCTTCGGTGATTTTATTTCTTCAATGAACAAAAATTCTCGGCAGGATATTGTTTCCTTCTTCTTCTCATGCTCTTTCCATGAGAATAAAACTCTTGAATAAATTTGATGTTGTTTCCATAAACTCGAGAATATTTCCAACCTCGATCAAGAATATTTATCTCCGACTGTTTCTATCAAACACCAATATATATTCACAAGATTCTGTTGAATATTTTTTAGAGATTCCAAACATGTAAACTCTTATTGAAAAGGCAAGAGAATATCTTGTATTACTCCTCTAAAACTCTTAATTTTACTCACGCAGATGATAATAAATTTCCCGCCTAATTTTTCTTTTGAAATTTGAAAAAGAGGGTGAGCGCCCATAGCCAAAGCTTGGGTGCCTTTATCAATACACATGGGTGCCTTTAACATATTTTGGGTGCCTTTATCAATTTTATCCAAATTTTACGCAATTTCCAATTCTTCCAAAAATACCTACAAAAGATCAATATTAGTACAAAAATGAGAATTAACAATATAAATATGAGAGCAAATCAGACACAAAAAATGTGTCTATCAAATACCTCCAAACTTATATTTTTCTAGTCCTCGAGAAAATCTAATTTAGAAAACAAAAATCCCAACTCACTTTCGCAGGAATCGCGACTACACTTAGCATGTGTAACAAGCCTTTAAACCCCGAAGTGGTCTTAGTGGATGATTTTTGTCTCGTGAGGGTATATAAGAGGTATACTCACAAAACCTTTACTCCAACTCCTAGCTACCTGTGAACGGTTGAGGATAGACACTAAACAAGCTATTTAGTTGGCGTACTAAATTCTTTGGCTATAAGAATTACCTTGCATGGATCCAATTGATGTACTCGAGTTTGCACTCAGCGTACTAAAATTCATATAAGAATGCAAAACTCTACTTAGATAATCTTTAAACTTTCCAAAACTGGATAAAAATTGTCAAGATTCACATTGCTCGAAATCAATCAACTTCAAACACATGGATAAATTAGAAGATGGACATAGAAGTGATGAAGTGTGCATATGTTGACTAAGGTGAACGGTGTTTTCAAGAATATTTGTATGAAAGTTAGTGTCAGGATGAATCCTAATGGATTGAGATACGCTCCCACTAGTCTTAATCCTAATATTAATATCAACTCGGCTGGTAAATACAAGGGCCCCAACGGTCGATTTATTGAACATAAAAATTATGTATTTTTTATTTTATATATTTTTTGATTATTTGATTTTTTTTTTGTCTAAATGAAATACAATAATGGGGCTTGATCTCAATCACTCTACTTTATCCCAACGGCGACAACAAGGCGATACTAGCGCCCTACCAAAATCACTTAGAGAAACACAAAATTGTAAAAATATAAACAGAAAGTGATATGGTTATGATGATTTCGAGATATGCGTGTGCAATGGTTATCATGTTATTTCTAACACCTGAGTTACGCATTCGAATATAAATAGAGCTTATTTTTGGGCACGCCAATTCCTGTAGATTAATAATTTTGTTTCCATCTATCTAGATTGGTTAGTGTCATCCTGAATTATTCACAAGTTTCTAGATTTTGGAGTTTTTGGTACAACAATTTTTTTAAAAATTTTCTCCCTGTTTGTGGGGAAAAACGAATTGAAGGCTATTTTGGGAAAAATGGGTGAGAAGGTGATAATTTTTCAATCCTTAGAATATTTCTGTTGTCGAAGAACTTTGTTTAGATACGAGAGATCAATCTATACAATCCTGGACTAAACCAAGCAATGGCCCTTCTAGTCTTGCTTCAGTCACAAAATGAGAAGGAGAAGGGTTGATCTTATGGAGGGAAGCGAGAGAAGAATAAGGTAAGTGTATCAGACTCTGTAGAATGTAGTTGGTGTGAATAGCTATGAACAAGTCTTCTGAGAAGAAGGTTGAATGATCAAGGTTAATTAACTTGAATTGCTCTTTTAAGAGTAAATTTCTTGCCGTGTTTCAGACTTGAAACTTGTTCTATTGTCGTGTGTTAAGAACTTGACCCCTCTTGTTCAATAGATTGAACATCTATTTATATCATAGCTATTATAACCACTCGACCTCTTTTCTGGAAGAAACTGTCGACAGTTTAGTAATAGTAAAATGGTGAAAGTGGAGAAGGTGTTGAAAAATGCTCTCCACTTCAGTTGCGGTTGAATAGTTGGTTACTCAACCCACCTCTACTCTACTCAACTGCTATCGATCTTTCCATAACTTCTTTTAGTGGGTGCGAACTGCTGCACCACATGCCGTAGACCGCCAGACCAAACCCCTAATTAATATCCCCCCATTTGTGACATTTGATGTCTCATGTATATTTTAGTATTAAACACTACTGACGTTAAGTCAATTGAGACCTGCTCAATGGGTCTTTTGACTGAAGACTCGTCTTTCTTGACTAGACAATGAGTTTATCTTGCTTGTCTTGACTAGTGATTGTAGCAGAATAAAAGAAATATGTCTTGCTTGACTAGCTGATGAGTCTAACAGACTAAAATATAATAATTGTGTCATGCTTGACTAGCTAAGGAGTATAACAGGCTAGAATAAAATAAATGTGTATTTATTTGCGAATATGGAACAATGTATCAATTTTGCACTGATAAGAGTAAGCAGTTGAGCATGAAAATTGCAGTGAATCCTCACACAAAATATATGTGAGAGGCCTAGTGCAGTTTTAGGATTTTGAGATTTGTTGAAACCCTAAAATATTAAGATTGGATATTCACGTGAATATAAGAGGAGGTTAGCTTGTTCTCTCGTGAATAAGAAGAGGGGACCAAACTTTGGTCTTCATACAAAAAAATAGAAGAGAGACGTCAAGTCTACTCTTACGTGAAAATAGAAGAGGGACGCAACTTGTCATTTCACGTGAAAAATAGAAGAAAATGAGACTAGTTTTGGTCCTCACGTTTGAGGAGAAGAGGAGTGTCAAGCTCTACTCTTGAAGCAGGAGTCTAATGTTTTACTCTTTGCATTCGTCCTCACATGTTGGGTGTAAAATAGTAATTTTGTCAAATTTTGACAAGAAACACAAGTCTTGTGAACTTGGTTCCGTTTTTGAAGTTTTGTCTTGAAAATAGTCGTGCAGGCTTAGTTGCTTGACTAGCATACACATTGGAAGCAAGAGAGGTAGATGTGTCTCATTCTCTTTAAAAATTAAGGTTTGAAATTTTTTGGCAAGAAGACTAGAAGTTCATGTTTTAATCTTGTGCCCAGCTTTACATGTTGAGGGAAAAAGAGTAAATTTTAAATTTTTAGAATGGAGCATGATGTCCAAGCTTGGTATCTCTAGTAGGCATGAAAGCTTGACTTTAAAGATGCAGGACGCGTGAACAATAGAGCCTAGAGAGCCAGACGTGTGTAAAAAATTAGGATTTGAGATTTTTGACACTGTCTTTGCAACACTTATAAGTATTGCAAAACTGTTTTCAAACCTTAATTAAATTTAAAAGAATGCTTTTGTCACACTTTTGAAATGTTTGTAACGGTTACTAATTCATCTTCAAACCCAGGGTTTGGAATACTTTTGGTCACGTTTTTGCAACGATTTACAAATGTTATGATTTTTATTTTCAAACCCCAATTAGGGTTAGAGAATTTTTGAAACGCTTTTTAACACGTTTACAAGTGTTGCGAAGCGCTTTAAAACTCTTTTCATATTCTTTTACTCGTTTTGCATTGGTTGTCTCTTTAAGCAAGGGATCAATGCAACTGAGTATGATTCTTATCTAGTAGGAGCTATAGAGTCATATTTTATTTAATTAATCACAGTTATGGTGCTTTAATTAATTAAATATATATTATTTTAATAGGTTAATACTGCTCAGTTTGAACATATATATTAACGTAAGTAATTTTGGGGATTCAACTGTGGAATCGAACACCCAGAAAATAATACTCAAATTGCTCTATATTAGTGTACAATACATCTAGGAGCCTAAGAGATTTTATGTAAAATCATAGAACATCTGAGAAACTTGTTGTGTGCGCCAGTGTTGTTCTAATGATTTTGTGTGGTGATGAATATTGATTAAATTCATCAATTTAAAATCATATATGTTGGCCAGATATATAGAGAGAGGTCAGGGATATGCGCCTGAGATAGAGTAGGGATAAGCGTCTACCCGAGAATTCTTTTCCAGAATTTTAACAGTTTAGTATTTCTCATACCAGAGTCTTGAGAGGTAATTTACTAATTTATCCTTGTCAAAAACCCACCATCTACACTCCCTTACCCCCAAATTTAAATTGAACATAGTCCTTGATGTTCTAAAGATAAATGAATAAAAGCATGAACAAAGAGTAATAATAAAAAAGTAAAAGAGATATGGAAAGATATTACCAGCACCATGTACCAAAAGCATATGGGTTACCTCCCATAGAGCGTTAAGTTTAAATTCTTCAGCTAGACCAAAAAAGGATTATTCACAACTTACGGATCATATAATAATAATTGAAATAACTTTGGATCCGTAAATCAATCAGATTTGACTTACACAGTTGACCACAATGGAATTCATGAAAGTGGTGGTCATTCTTATAAAAATGTGTCGATTCAGATTCCCTAAAATACTTAGGTTTAGTTTCAAGTTTAAAAATTGACACATTTGAAGTACATATGTTTCCACATTTGGTAAATAAAATCTTGGTGGGATAACAAAGTCAATTATGGTATCATGGTTCAGAGAAACCACATCAACAGGATGATGGGTTTCTAACACCTATTTTGGACATTATTATCCGGCTATGGAAATAGTTCTTGAAGATAATCTCTTAAAATGGTAGAGGCACAAACATCAAGTCCC
Organism: Papaver californicum; assembly: GCA_023531435.1. NCBI lineage: Eukaryota > Viridiplantae > Streptophyta > Magnoliopsida > Ranunculales > Papaveraceae > Papaver > Papaver californicum. The sequence goes on along the minus strand of JAJJMC010025027.1, from coordinate 2,080,952 downwards.
AAGTGAGGGACCTTTATAAGAGTCAAAGGTAAACCACGAGGAGAATACTATCCATCCCCAAACTTAGAGTAGTCAATATCCTTGGAAAAATTGGTCATAATATTCTTAATTTCTAAATTATCAGATTTGGGAAAATGGTCAATCATTTTATCTAGGTTATAATCAGGTGGGTTGCCTTCACTCATATTCAAATTCTCTACGAGTCTATCATCTTCGTCAGAAGCTATTGTGTTTGAATCGTTGGACTCTAAAACACTAGTCTCAGGATAAACTCGTTCCTCTAAACCATTATCGTCTTCATAATAACAAGGAAATATCTCACCGTCTATAATAATGGTATCTCTAGTTAAATCCTTTTTCTCTTGAATAGGTAAATAATCTTTAACATTATTATGATTTGAACTAGAAACAACACTATCAACATGAGGCTCAAATGGTGTAAAAATTTCCTGATTATTATGACTACGGATTTCAAACTCTTCATCAATACTATCCCCATTATCATAATAGTATGAAGATGGTTGAACCTTATCTAAACAATTAGTGCTTTCAATTCTAGCCTCGTTATCTAAATTAGGTAAATATTAATCATTATTATCAAAGGTAAAATTAGAAACACTATTTTGGCAACTAAGTTCGTTTTGAACAAAATTAGCAGCTAACCGTTCTTTTTCTTCATTTTTGATCTAAACGTGTATTTAGTTTATTGAGAGCGGAACTTAAAGCTGCAAGTCTTTCTGTCCTTTCTAAGTCACACTTCCGTTCAGTTTCAACAAATTGATTGAGTTTATTATTGAAAGAGGCATACGAAGAATTAGGAATTTGTGAAGTTTCCATGTAACGCCTGAGGGCATTTTCTAAAGATGGAGAACTAACATTTTGCTCAATAAAATATTGCTCATTTACCCGTTCATACAACTGGTGAGTGTGCAAATAGTAATTGGGATCACAATGCTATGAACCATAACCTTCAGAAGGTTGGTAGTGGTCTCAAATACTATCCACACAATGGTCATAGTACGCATAATATCCATTTTGAAATTCGGGTCGGTATTTATTACATTGGTCCTCATAATACCAGTTTGACATTTTTTTTATTTTTTAGTGGAAATGCAAATGCAAGGTTGACTAAAATAGGTTAACTCACGTTACCTTAGCAAAATATACTTATGGTCAAAGACTGGTCAAAGGTACGAGGCTAAGGCTTGTGGAATTTCAGCTGGTAACTCCCATAAGGCCAACAACACAGGTTCAGCGTACTTTTCCACGAGTTTTCCTAAAATCGATAATCTGACGATGTAATTGGTGTGTGCACGTGTTTTTTTTTCTGATATACAAAATAAAATAAAATCTAAAAGATATACAAAAGAAATCCTAATTTCCTAATTTACTTATTTACAAAATGAAAATCTAAAAATACAAATTAAGAAATAAAATTGAGATTATACTAACCTTTTTTGGTAGGTAATTTTCCACAATAATTGCAAAATATTAACTGCACAACAAAGACAACGGAAATACCCAAATAAAATCTAGAAAGAAAATAAAATAAAATAAAATAAAAATCCTAATTTAATTAGCACAAAAATTATAAATAACAAAAAATAATAATTCTCAATCCCCGGCAGCGGCGCCAAAAATTGGTAGGCCAAAAATCTATAGCCGCAAGCGCACGACGACTACAAAGTAGAAGCGGCAAATGCGGGATCGTCCACATGGATTGATATTATTAATTCTAATTGTTTCACAAATTATGTGCTACAAACTAAAAGAATGATTTTTACGGATTTAATTAAGTAAAATAAAAAGATAAAAATAACTATACAAATTAATTAACCAAAAAGATAAAGGTCTAGGGTTTTGGATTTTACTACTTTTGATGTATGTACAATTAAAAATTTAATATCTTAAATCTACTCTCAAATTACTCAAGACAGTTTCGAACCCAATCTCATGCCTCGGAATGTAAAACATTCTAAATCACTATTACGAATTAAGTCATTATGCAAAAATATAATCTCCTTCGCTTATAAAATGTCAATAGCTTAAAAACTATCCAGAACAATTATTATGAAGCATTTTTAGAAGAGAAATTATTAGTCATGAACTAGCACAAATAGAGTAATATGACTAAGAAATTAAATATTAAAAATACTCATCAAAACTAGCTTCCTCCTCTACCCTAGATAAAAAGATTAGCCACTCACATAGGTAAGAATAAAATAAAATAAATAAATCATTCAAATTTATTAAACAAGAAAAGCATAAATTTTCTCTTTAATTCTTTGTCGATTTAACGACACACCTCAAGAGCAGTACAAAGAAGAACTGACCAGTGGCGTCGTGAATAATAAAAACTGTTGAATTGATTAATGAATCAACGACGCGTTGTATTTGATTTAAAGCGCAGAACTGTTGTTGATACTGTAACGAAACTGTCGATATAACTGTTGAATATGAAAGAATTGGTAACAACTTTAAATCACTGTTTCAACGAATGTTCGGATGTGTAGTTGTTGTTGTTGTTGTTGTTGTTCTTGTTCTTGTTCTTCTTCTTCCTTTACTCGACTTGGTTTACAGAGAATGAAACTGAAATTTTTGTTTCTCGATTGCTGGAGCTATTTTCCCCAAATCTCTTACAGGACCCTTATTTATACTACAACAACAAATCTCGTCATGTAACTCCTCAAATCTTCTATTTAATTTGAATTTCTTCAGTGATTTTATTTCTTCAATAAAAAAATTCTCGTCAGGATATTGTTTCCTTCTTCTACTCACACACTTTCCATGAGAAAAAAACTCTTAAATAAATCTGATGTTGTTTTCATAAACTCGAGAATATTTCCGAAATCTTCAAAGGAATATATCCAACCTCGATCAAGAATATTTATCTCCAACTGTTTCTATCAAACACTGATATGTATTCACGAGATTCTGTTGATTATTTTTTTAGAGTTTCCAGACGTGTAAACTCTTATAGAAAAGGCAAGAGAATATCTTGTATTTCTCCTCTAAAACTCTTAATTTTATTGACACAGATGTGAATAAATTTCCCGCCTAATTTTGCTTTTGAAATTTAAAAGAGAAGGTGGGCGCCCCTAGCCAAATCTTGGGTTGCCTTTATCAATCTCCATAGGCGCCTTTAACACTTTTGGGGTGCCTTTATCAATTTTATCCAACTTTTTCGCAATTTCCAATTCTTCCAAAAATACCTACAGAAGATCAACATTAGTACAAAACTTGAGAATTAACAATATAAATATGAGAGCAAATCAGACACAAAAAACGTGTCTCACTAACAATAGTGGAAACAACAATAATCAGGAAGAGGTCAATGTAGTTTTAGCTGCAGAACCAGTGAAGGTCCTTGTTGATAACAACGAGATGATTGCATAAGATTTTCTACTACTCTCTGAGGACAAGCATGAGAAGTCTTGAATTATAAACTCAGGAGATTCTTTCCATGCGACATGAGATAAGAGTATCATGATTTATTACAAGGAAGGATATTATGTCCAGGTATTCTTAGGTGACGATGTAGCATGTGATATCCTCTGGATGGGTGATATGAATATGAAAGTCAATGGTTCGACATGGAAATTGAAGAATGTCCGACATATTCCATATTTGGACAAAAAAATGATATATATGGGCCAAATCTGTACTGATAACTGCGAATTTACATTTACAAAACAGAATTGGAAAGTGAATAAAGGAGTTATGATATTAGCTCGAGGAGTTAGAGTTGAAATTTTATACATTACTTCAGATGAATCTACTTAGGAAGTGGCTAGTAAAGGTGAAGACATTGACTTATAGCGTAAAATGCTGGGGCATATGAGTGAGAAGAACCTTAAATATCTATACGCGGGAGGGTGTTTTCCTGAGGTAAAGTATGTTGATATGAGTTTTTGTGAACACTGTGTTTTGGGAAAGCAAAAACGAGTTAATTTCAGGAGAGATGACGAAAATTGATAAGTTTATGACTGTTGAATAGAGATGTTACAACATTGATATGTTGATGAGCGTAAATTTTTCATTTAACTAATACTATATGCTATAATATCTATGATCTTTCAATGGGAATCCCATGAACATAGTGAGAATTGACGATGAACCCTTTGTACTGTAATTATCAAGTTGTTAATAATGAAAATTGCAGTCTTACTCTACGACCTGACATATTGTTCCAAAACATAGAATATATAATATGGAATGGAATGTGATTGTTGTATAATTTTCATTAGTGTTTTATAAATTTATACTTTTATTACTTTCGGAGATAAAAGACGTTTTCTGAATAATATGTTTCGCTTGTCGTGTATCTAATAATGGAGTTGAAAAAAAACCGGCTACCAAGAAAGGACACTTTTACCTAAAGATATATCAACCTATCGATATGTATATTTTCTATCCCAACTCTGTTTGGGACAACATATAAAGTGCTATATCATAATTTCGATTTGGTGATTTTTGTAGGTAATAACTTGGAGGTTTCGATAGCTTGCAAGCCTTTGTTGTTGTTCTTTCATCCATCGCATCTTACAATGAATGATATCTTATTTTTACTGAAGTGTTATGAATTAACAGATGTTATATGGGCAAGACAACTTAGTGGTCGTTGCTTATTCAGAATTGGGAAGTTATAGGAGAGAGTATACATGTTCTTTGATTACATAGATTGTTAATATTGGTAGATCTGATTGTTGTCGGTGTTTGGATTTTACTGGCGCGGTGCATGTAAAATGTTTTTAGTAGTTTTGAGCAATTGCAATTGCTGAGTCCCTGTTTAATAATCCATGTACATTTGTTGCGTATATATAGTGGTTAAACCATAATACAATGTGGCCAGTTTAAAAACTAAAACTTTTTGTTTCATAAAATCGAGAGGCCTTTCTATTTTTCGTTCTAATGTTTTTCTTGTGTCGGTACACAAAAGAGATGATCCATGAATTCTAACTTTGAATGCTAATATAACTACCGTGAAAGTAGACATTGTTGTGTGTTTTGAAAATCAAGTCTGTGACAAATGATTGATTCTTTTACGAATGGGTGAAACTGAATGACGCCCATATTTGGGTAAAATTTGCTCAAGTGATTGATATAATATTATAATATGGTTTTCTTTAGCGTATATCTTTATATACGCTGTGTCATAATTGTATTGGTTAAGCCCTAGTGCTAATATAAAGAGACTAAGTATTTTTGATGAAACCTTTATTTTGGTGAAGCCTTGGTTTAATCGTGATATTATCTACTACCATTACATGTGTTTGAAGATAAAATTATACTCCCTCCATTTTAGCAAAAATGTTACTATCATTTTTTTATTTTGGTTTAAAAATAGGCTAAAATGAAAAAATGATAGTAACACTTTTGTTGAAACGGAAGTATTATTAAATTTATTGTTACCTATTTATAGAAATGTCATCGTTTTAAAATATATCATGTTTTTTTAACTTTTGTATCTTATAAAATATAAAATGAATTTTTATGAATTTTATATATGTAGAAAGCTCTTTCAAATAACTAAATAATGAGTCTAAATATTAGTATTTTAAATTCTTATTATTAAGAAAGATTTCATATTTGTAAAAATTATTGTTAGATTACAAATACAGCTTACAAGTGTGCTCCTGCTAATATGTCTAAAGATGTCAAATAATTACGAATTTGATATCAGCATAAATAATTATGCCAACGTAAGTAGTTTACGAACATAAACAAGACGCCTTATCGCGTGAACTGTACATACTAACTAGGGGTGCATAAAGGTGGGTTCGGTTCGGTTATTGGCAGAGCCGAGTACCTGTATCTTTCTATGGTCGGTTTTTAACTTGTGTATCTGTACCCTGTACCCTATACTCTCAGTTCGGTTCTGAAACCGTACCCATCTGTTTGATTCGGTTCCGGTCCTGTACCTGTTTTTTTTTTCTTATAAGTTTAAAAAACCGTCCAAGCCCGCACCTTCCCGCTGATCATACATTGGACTGATCAATGTAAAACGTGGATCAGACAATTCAACAATGAGCTTAAACCCTTTGTGTTTCCGACACTCGAGCAGATACAATTGAGTACTGAAACTCAAGAAGATATGTCAAACAGTAAATAGGAAGATCAATAAACTCATTTACCAGCTAAAAGTGAAGGTCAAATACAATGACTCAACCATTAAGCATATCTAACAACAGTATCTCAGAAACTTAATCCTAATGAAGGAAACTTCGAATTTCATTCAACTGTTAATAGTGGGTATAAGTCCTTGCTAGGTTACAGATACTTTTTATGAACTGATATTTCCTATATACATCAACAGAAACCTCATTTATAAAAGGGTTCTAAAGAAAATCTCGTTAAGGTTTAACACCTTTAGGCTAACAGTTGATACATCATCGGAATTCTTTGTAGGATACACACCTCAAGCCGGTTTCCAACCTAGATAAACATTATCAATGCTAGGATCACTTGCTTTGAATGGCAATATTCCAAAATTCGATATAGATGGCTAGGATTAATAATCAATTATCGAATCAATGTATTAAAATAATCGGTACATTCGGTTCGGTACGGTTCGGTTCTTAGGTAGAGCCTGTACCTGGTACCTGGGTATAATCGGTTCCTTATTTTTGTACTTGTACTTGTTCCGGGTTCCTCGATTTCGATCCGATTCCGATTCAATTTTGATTCGATCCTTCGGTTCCGATCGGTTCCTATGCATTCCTAATACCAACCACTTATATTTATGTTATTGATCTTTCGTACCATCAACAATTATGATGTTAAAATAGTATATATACCATATTGGGACAGCAAAGATTATGATAAAATAGCATCCGTAGTATATATACCATATTGGGACAGCAAAGAGTATGATAAAATAGCATCTGTACCGTATATATGCTGATACGAATAGTATATATACCATTCCAATTTAGCAATTTTCAAATTTAGCAAGTAGAGTTTAAAAGTGCGCCTGATGTTTTATGACCAACCAAAAATACCAGACACAGTTTTAAACAACTCATAATGTACAAATCCTAAAGTATTAGTGTGTGTTAAAACATAGCCTATAATGTGTGTGGGTATCTAAAAACTGCCTAATATGTGGGTGTGTGTTAAAACGTCGTATTAAATAATTTAGTTGAAGACACCGCTATGGTGAACATGAAAAATTATATTTTAAAATAGCTCTTACAATCTGTGACTGTGGTGTTTTTAAAGAGAAAATCATTAAAAAGTTTGGAGTCAAACAAAGAATATTAATGAAAATAAATAAATGATTGAGAAATATTGTTTTAAGGTTATCATGCTTTTCCTTTTCATACCATCAAAATATTTGTAAATATATTTGTCTATTTTAATTAATTAACGGAAATGGCGATAAAAGTCTTTGTTTATTTGAGAATATAAAAGCAAGCAGGTATGGAACAAAATTGAAATTCTTTTGACAAAATGTAAGCCATTAATAAAGTTAATTAATTCCCACCAAAATAAATAAATAAAATTAATTGAGAATCAAATTTGAGGTTAGCATTAATCTAATACAACTATGCAAGGGACAAGGTTTTCAACCGATTGATGTTGGTGGGCACATAGAAAACGTCAAAACCTCAATCAAGAGAGGTCTAATAACGAGGATCCTATGTTACTTAAATAAAGGGTTGGCACATCATTTCATGCTTGTACTGTTTTTCTTATTTCAAAGAGAGTTTGTCAATATTCTGAATAATCATTGTACTTTATAAATTGCACAAATCTATATCCACTAAAAAAGAGTAAGAATTCCAAAAGATATAAGAAAAGCTAAAAATCAACGCTACACAGACTACACACATTAAGAAATATTTTGAATTGATATTAAAAATCCATTATCCATTTTTGGATATTTTAGGCCGAGCTTCACTTCTTTCTCTCTTTTCTCCTTTTTCTTTTCTTTTTTAAGGAAAAAAAAAACTCTACTCTCCATTAGTTTTTTGTTCATCAAATCTGAATAAGATAGTTCTTAGATTTTAGTAGTTAGTTTATTAAATAAAGTAGTTTTTTATTATTTTTTAATGTCGTTTGATATATTACTTTGTTATTTGGGGTGATTTTTCTTCGTCATTTAGGACAATTTTCTAGTAGCTTTGAGGGTGATTTAATCAAACTTTGATCGTTGGTTCGTGGTTTGCTATTCTCGATTCAAATACATTAACTATTCAACACGATTTTGTTTTGAATTCGTTTTCAATCGAAGGGATTTAGGACATCCGGGTTCGTTTGGATCTACAAAATTATGTGCAAATTACTCTTTTCTTTTAGGGGCATATCATATTAAAGAAGAAGAAAATAAGATTAAATGGTCGGATTTGATTCCGGATAATACCATCATCCTTCCCTATTACATATACAAAAAATGGATATCTTTGCGGTTTATGGCTCTTTCTCCTCGCGATTTACTTGTAATTGATATCTTTATTTGTATTAGGGTTTTGATTATCTTGTATTTTGATATTTTTATTATTCTTGTAAGCGATAATGTAATCATGATTTTGATTTGAATAAATTGAAATTTGTTAATTGATAAAAAAAAAACCTTATCCAAATATTTTTTATAATAACTAACTTAGTTAGGGTTAATCAATTTCATTAGCATAATTAATAAAATATTAGTAGTTAAATTAGATTAGTATATTAAAGTTAGCTGATTAATAATAGGGATTGTGTTAATTGATTAGAAGAAGAGAAGAAGAAAAAGTTAAAAATTTATTTAGATTTTTAAAGAATTTAGAGATTCTAAAAACTTAAATGAGTAATTCTAGTGAGAGTCGGCATGGGAATCATCAATTACTCATGCCGATTCTCTACGTTCGGTGTGATATTTATCAATTACTCATCTCGATTTTCTACGGTCATGTCGACTGTTTAACGGTTTTTCATAGAAATTCTTGCCCAGTTTGAACATTACAGTCGGCATAGTCAATAATTTTCGACTATGCCGATATTTTAACATTATTTTACAGAGATGTTCATTTTATGCATTACAATTGGCTTGGTCGATAGTTTTTGACCATGCCAACTCTAATACTAGCTTTGAATGTTCTATTGGAATTACTTAAATGCTTTAAAGGTTTCCGTAACCACTATTTGGTTTACCTGAAATATACAACCTAATGTTTTTTATTTTATTAGAGTTAAAGTTTACTTTGGAATTGCACTTGCACAACAGAAGATTAAGATTGCATATGCATTTTCAAAGACCCTCAAAATAATATAAAATCATAACCTCAACCGTTAATGTTTTGTAGTTGCTGCAGTTTACAAAGCTCTTTATGTGAGGTTTCATTTTGGTGTAGTATAAATTGGTAAAGAATCCTCAACTTTGATGATGAATTTGATGGTGAACTTCAAATTATAATTATACCTTGAAAATCATAAGGTAGCAAGAAGAGATGAGAGACTCCAAAACTTTGATGATGAATTTGATGGTGATATTGATAATCAAGAGAAGAGGATAATGAAAAGGCATTTGTCAAAATCTCTCAAAAAATCACCACATCTTTGTTTACATGATCTTAATCATAACTACTATCTACCAGTTCTACAGAAAAATCACTATAGCTTTTGCTAAATACTTTCACCACTTCATCCAATACATATCATCAATACATATTTAAAAATTACTAGTACTATCATCCCATACCTACTAATTATATCACCCAAAATACTAACAACATTATATCTCTTTATCAACATTCAAGAGATCTCCAGTTCAAAGCCATCCAAAATACCCCCAAAAGAGCTTTCAAACACTCTCACAAACTTACCAACTACAAAGAGAAATAATCCACAATCAAACCCTACTAAAAAAAATTCAAAAAAGGTATACCCGTCTGAGAAAATTTTAAAACCAACACTACCACCTATCAACAAAATCTAGCGAGCAAGAGGGAAAGTAAATACCAAAGAGATTGGTTTGAAAAATCCAGGAAATTCAATATCAAACCTTGTCTAAAGATCTACACCCCTGATCTCTTTGATATGCTAGGCATGACTAGAGTTAGTCACTGCCATCATAGCTTTCATACCCATCCTCTTCATCGCGTTTGCTATATCCACTTCATGTTGAAGCAACTGGTCCATAACCATCTGAATCCCCGTCTCCAGATGAATCTTTATCCTCATCAGTCCCTGCATATTATTCCTCTTCGACCTCCATCGGCTCTCCATTTGCATCAATCCCTTCAATTGTCTCTCCATCAGAATCAACATTCAGATATTTTTTATTATTTTTGCGAATATCGATGGACTGGATTTTTCGGCCAAGTATTTCTCATACAAAGCTTCTTCCTCCTTCTCCTCTCTCTGCCTCTTTTCCTGTTCAGTCTCAGAAGCACTCTCAGATACCTCACTCTCATCTTCGTATCCAAATCCTTCTCCCTCGGACTCCTCTGAATCACTTTCAGTTGCACTGTGTGTTTTTATCCAAACAACCTCTTCATCTTCTCTTCTTTCTTTTTTCTTTCGTGCATCTCGTGCCATCCCTTTTTGTTTCCAAAAGGCAAATTCTTCTGCGTTTTCAGCACACACCCTTTCCTATTCTATCACTCGATTGTGTCTGTCTATCTCTCTCTGAATCATTTCCTTCAAAATCTCTAATTTTGTGGTTTCAAGTGACATTGCAATTCGTTTTGCATGATCGAAAACTCCAGAAAGCTGGTTCTTATGTGGGTTGTTTCCATGTGGCATCCATTTCTTAATTTGTTTGTTTTGAGAATTTTTATTTCCTTTCTGGGTATTTCTGATAATTTTGGAATTTTTCTCTTAATCCCCTTTTATAGCAGTTTAATGGGTGTCATTAATAGCCATTTAATGCGGTGGGCGAAACATCCCGTCCCTTGGCTATTCACTCCTTTTCAAACTCTTATTCCTTGTATCCAGAAACATCATTACTCCAAGAGAACAACCACCACCAAGGTTATTAGAATTGTACGAGTCGTGATTCGACTCGTATGAGTCACTCCAAATTTTTTAAAAACATACAAAACGTATCTACGAATCGTTTTTCCAACGAATCGTGAAATTAAGATTTGAATCTCTGATTCGCTTCAAATTTTTGAGTCACGTTTTTTTTTTCTTTCCTAAAACTAAAATTAATGATCTTGAAAAATTGAAAAAGGGTTATACCAATTGAATAAATTTCATCAATCAAAAATACATTTGGCGGAATTGGATTGGAGAGAAAGATAATGGTTATGGGTTTGGTCAGTGAGATTTTTATGTTCTTCTCATGAACCAGTAAGATTGGAAAGCAACAAATCAAGTCTGATTATGTACACAAAAGTTAGTAGATGACATGTTCAACAGAATTAATAGACAGTATAATAATATATGGTTGATTGTCAACTATATTTTTAAATCAGAAGGAAAATAAAAAGAGATAATTTTACGTCTGAAATAAGAATGAATCAGAAAAAGTTCAGTCAGAGAAATTAATAAAGAACAAAAACTAGAAGTCCAGAATCCAAAGAACAAATACTTGATCCCTTTACTTCTTCCTCTATTAATTACTCTTCAAAATCATATTTAAAAATTTAATTTCCTTTGTTTCATCTGCTATATCTCGAAAAATTACTGTCATAATAGAGATATGAGAAAGAGGAGAAGAAGACAGAAGACTGGGCGAATATTATGCTAACCTTAATTTTATATTTTATACTACCTCCGTTTCTGGAAAAGAGTTACTATCACTTTTTCAGTTTTGCCTATTTTTAAGCTCAAATGAAAAAGTGATAGTAACACTTTTTCAGAAACGGAGGTAGTATTATTTTTCTATAGTTTGTTAAACTTTAATAATACATGGAATACACCCGTCCTTGTGATATGTTTACCCTACTGAGTAGTGACTACCCACGTATAAAAATCATATGTGACATATCCCACACTATTAACACTAGTAACTTTGTTGTGAAAATAACTACCTTGCCGATTTAAAAAAAAAACAAAATACAATAACACAACTTATAATTTTAATATTATATCCTCTGGCCGTGTGTGTATATAAATATTTTTTAATTTGGTGTACAAAGAGTTACTATGAATCTTCGATTCACGATTCTATAACGTTTCGATTCTCAAAAATAAAAAAATGAGTCATTCTGCAATTAACGATTTCACAACCTTGGCCACCACCTTTACGAGCCATTTGCACATTTTCAAGAATCATTATTACATTTTGCACCCATTTCTTCATAGTCTTATTCCAAACATTCCATTTTGTTTAAATCTGATTTCCATTAAGTGGATGCTAGTTAGGTCACCTAATCTATCGGTGAATTTATGGGTACTAATGAAAATTATTAATTTATTGCAGGTCCGAATTAAGAACCACTTGTTGAGGGGCAACAATTTTAGTAGGGGTGTGCTGGCTAGGCTGCATTGCTACCACTTAACCAATTCCCCTTCCCTCAATTCAGCTGCCACCTTTCAATTTCCCCCCAAAATGATTTTGACTTTTAGTCAATGCATCTTGTATCATCTATTTCAACCTCATATCAATACCCTCTAAAGTTTCCCCAATTCAATTCAAAAATCTCCCTCCAAAATTTTGGCTCCATTATTTTCTCTCCAAAGAGCTGGTACCTTAATGACTTTTGGAAATTTATATACTAGTGGATTTTTCTTCTGGATAAAAGACAAATGCAATTTTTATGGTTTTTTCATTGCCACCCGGAGACTGAGTTGTTGGCAATATAATACTAGGCTTAGGTGTAGGAATTTTTCTAACAAGGAAAATATAACAGATTGCAACGTAGGATTGCAACAAGGTCAAAATAGTTAGGACACTTGGATTATCATAAAAGACATGTTGTTGCACAAATTCGGACATTCGTTCCTTACGAAGATAAACTATTACATTTGAATATTCCTCTCATTAAGGTTAATCCTCCAAATTTGAAAAACTTTTGTATTTTCATCAGCTTCAAGATGCAAGGTCACTTTCAGAGCACATGTGTTTTCCAGACATGGTATACTTCATGTGTATAAATTTATAACCACCACTCATTTCACCAATTTCGATCATCAACCTTCCACCAACCTAATTTTTCTGTCTATATTTTATTATATATTGTGGAACAACCTCAAACTCCTATCAAACCAATCTTTGTTGAAGAAGATATTCAAAACCTTTCCTCTCAAAAGGCTGAAAAAATCACCCTACCCATAAAACTTCCCTCAACCCTCACTGAACCAATCTTTATAGAAAAAACAATTATTCAGAGGATGATAATAACTGAAAATGGTGTATGATTGAGTATTTTTGCAGTCAAACACTTGTTCTAACAACCTCTATTAGAAGGTACATCTGTTATCAATGACCTTTAGTTCAAACTCCAACTGTAACAACCTTCATTGGGCTACGCAATAAGGTTCTAATCAGATGTTGAAAGTGACTATAACAAAGTTGAAGCTCAAAGACCTTGGTTTTCCTGTGGTTATTTGATAGTTTTGAGACCCGATCCTCCAACTGGATGGTCTACAAATTGTCAAACTACATTTTCAGATGAACTCATATGGCTCATATTGTGCAATGTCCCGAATGAATGCACAAAGTTTAAAGACCTCAAAAAGCTTACTTTTAAGCTTGGAGAGCTTGTTGAAGATAAGGATCGGTATGGAAATCATCATTTGAAGAAGAATGTTAACATTTGTGTTAGAATTTTGGTCCAAAAACCCCTCCCAACGGGTATTCCTCTTCTCACTAGAGGAATAATTAAACCATTCCTCACTGAATGCAGATGTTTCATGGTCCCAAGTTTTTTTTGTACTTCGTATTCGAATCATTGATCACAAAGATGCCAATTATCCAAAGATAAAGGAGAAACAAAGGGTACCCCAAAGTGAAGGTTGTCACTCATCAAATGCTAAATACTCTCTGCCAAGAGTTTCTCGATTGATACCTCCACAACCACCTGTTATTTCTACTGAATATGTCTTGGCTTCTGCTTTTGATAACCCTATAAGGATTAACTTTGATATAGTCATGGATACTCAAGAGGATCTTTGATTGAGGATATTATGAAGAAAGATAAAGATATTGTTGTTGAACAAAATTTAAAAGATACTGAAGAAGAAATTCTCAGGAGGAAAATCAATATGGGACCGTTCAATACTAAATCTGGTCCGTTGAAAATCTATGATGTGGGTCCGGTTCAAGCCCATCACCCATACAATACTGCAAAGAATCCTTTTAAGGATCAAATCCATCTGAATCAACAAGCTGACTCTGTTATTAATTCTGTGCCGATTCTCCTTAATGTTGTTAGACTAGTTAAATCGGGTCTTATTCGTACTTCTAACTCAGCAAGACGTTTTAAGAATCCAGATGTCTTAGCTAGTTCAGTTCAACTACCAAATTTATCAAGAGAAGAAGTTGTGTCTTTCGCAGCTGAACATGATGCCCTCTCCAATATTAAATGCAAAATCAACCCCAGAGCTGAGCTTAGGAAGAGAAGTAGAGCTTCTAAGACAACTTTGGCCAGTATTGTGGTTGTCAAACCGGAAAATCCTGATTCCTCTGAACCATATTACAATAACTTATGTCCCCCCATTACCAAGTTGGGTAATCTCCCCCTATTAACCAAAAAAAATCCTCAATCAACAATCATACCCTGAAAAACCCCTATGGATGTTTCAACGAGCTTGCCATTAATTCGTCTGCTAACAATGGTGTCTACAATTCTTCTCCTCAAAAGGATATCAATCTGGACCTGAATGTTGCCTATAACTCTCTCATAAGTGGTGATTCGTCTAGCACACGACCTAATGGTAGTTCTGACTCTACCAATCAGGTAAATTCTTCCATTTTTTTTTGTCATTTCTGATTATGAGAGTAATCTGCTAGATACTATCAACCAATTTCTTGTTAATAATGTGAACATGTTGGTGGGGGATGTGCGGGGTCTAGGGAAAAAATCTGCATATAAAGAGCTAAAGCTTTTACTTAAAAATATAAACCCAGACATAGTCTTTTTGTCTGAAACAAAAATGAAGAAGGATACAACTACTACAAAACTAAAGAACATGGGATTTACGTGTGCTTTTAATGTTCCTTGTGTTGGTAGAAGTGGGGGATTAGTTTTGGCTTGGAAGAAAAAATTTGATTTAAATATTTTATCCTCCAACTCTAGGGGCATCCATGTCATGACTAATGACAGAGTTTTGCATTCAAAACTCTGTCACATTCATTTCATCTATGATGAACCTAATAATAGCCTTAGGAAAGCTTTTTGGACTAGCAAGTGTAATCTAGCTCCCACCCCTCCCAGTGAACCAATATTTTTTGTAAGATACTTTAATGCTCTCATGGGTTCTGGAAATAAAAATGGTGGCTTAGAGGTCAATGAAGATGAGGATTACAATCTTAGGAACTTTTATGATGTGTTTGCTTTGTATGACCCTGGGTTCTCTGGTCCTAGATTCACTTGGTCTAATATGTAATCTAGTCATAATCTTATTCTTGGAAGGCTTGATAGATGTCTTATCAATCAAGCTGTTGAATCTCTTTCCACTAAATTTTGTGTTAATAATCTGCCTAGAGACACATATGACCATTGTCCCATGCATATTGGCTTTAATTTTGAAGATATTAGCATGCCTAAAACCTTTCACTTTATATCCATGTGGATTGAGGACCCAACATGTAAAGACATAATATCCGATTCTTGGTCTGTTAATGTTGTTGGGTCTCCAACCTACAAGTTAAGAGCCAAACTTATTAGTACAGAAAAAGGCTTGAGGGACTGTAACAAATCCTCCTTTGGTAATATTCAAACCAATATATCTACCACTAGAGATGATTTTGCCAGAACCCAAACTTCCAATCCCATGGATTCCAACTCTATCTCTTGTCTCAAAGCTAGACTGGCTTATTTGTATAATCTTGAGGAATTATATTGGAAGGATAATCGAGAGAAGTCTGGTTGATGGAAGGAGACCGTAATAGTCCTTATTTCCATAGAGTCACTCTTTTTAGGAGGAAAAAAATGCAATTAGTTGGATAAAAGATTCTGCTGGTACTACTCTAACTGATAGAGATAGTATATGCAACTCCTTTGATGATTATTTCAAAGGTCTTTATTCATCCCATCCTCAGCATTTTCAGGATGAAATCCCTCAAGCCCTCTCTATTAAATTCTCTGACAATGATAACCAGCACCTCAAATGGTGTTTTCATGTCAAAGTCCTTTCCAAAATAGGTCTATCTGATCATTAGATTAATATGATATATTAATGTCTTTCTTTTGTGTCTTATTGTTTCCTTTTAAATGGTGTCCCTGGTCTTATTAAACCAGAAAGAGGCCTTCTTCAGGGATACCCCTTATTTCCTTACCTCTATATCATTTGTTCCGAAGCTCTGTCTGCATACATTGATTCTCTAACTAGGCAAGGTTTTATTTATGGAATCAGGATATGCAAAAATGCCCCCGTTGTTACTCATCTTTTGTTTGTTGATGACTCCCTTTTGTCTTCCAGAAATACTGTCCAAGACTTTCAAACCATTAAAGACTACTTGCATAAATATTGTCTTGCTTTAGGTCAGGAGATAAATTTTGATAAGTCTGGTATTTTTTTTTAGCGAAAAGTCCCTGAACCTTTAGTGAACCATTTGTCTTCCATCCTTAATATTCATATCAGGGACTTGAGTGGGAAATATCTAGGAACTCCTGTAGATTTAAAACCTATAAGGTCCAAACTCACATGGGAATTCTACAGTCTTTGGATGCCAGGATCTCTACCTGGTATCATAAACTCCTATCTCAAGATGCTAGAACTTCCCTAGTGAAACATGTAGGTCAGGACATTCCTTTATATCAGCTGGGGGATTTTTTAATTCCTAAATATCTCTGTAGAAAGATGGACTCTCATCTTTGTCAATTATGGTGGGAAGAAACTCTAGACCCTCATGATAGGAAACTGTATTTGTTGGGCTGGGATACCTTATGTTTTCCTAAAGATGAAGGTGGTCTTGGTTTTAGGAAAGCTGAATTAAATAATCTGGCCATGCTTGTTAGAAATGCCTAGAAACTGATTGACAATCCTGATTGTCTCCTAGGTACCATCTTGAAAGCTAGATACTTCCTAAAGACTGATTTTCTTAATACCAAATATCCTACTAATTGTTCCTGGACCTAGAGGTGTTTGCATACTATTAAAGAACTTATCAAATAATTTATTTCCTAGATTGTTGGGGATGGTAAGTTTATAGATCCCTGGTGTGATAAGTGGATAACAGGTTTGGGGTCTGCTAAACCTAATCCTTTAGTCCCTCAAGATCCTAGTGTCAAGGTCTCTTATTTTATAAACCATGATTCTACAACCTGGAATGTTGCCACATTAAATACTCATTTCGACAATGCTTCTGCTAAGAAGATTGTTACTATTCCCTTAAACCAGTTATGCACTCCTGATAGAAGGGCTTGAGAACTTTCTAAGAATGGAAGATTTACCTCTAAATCTGCCTATTCGTCCCTCAGAGAAGTTAGATCCTCTCCAAGTAGTATTCTTTGGAAGTGCATTTGGAACCTCAGAATTCCACATCGTGTTCAAATATTTATTTGGAAAACTGCCAAAAATGCCCTCCCTACTAGAACTGTCTTGCAGACTAGAATGCCTATGGTTGATGTGGCTTGTCTTCGCTATGCTTCCACCCATAAATCCATTATGCATGCCGTGATTCTTTTCCCATTTGCTAGTCATGTTTGGTTTTTATCTAATCTCTGTGCTAATACTTCTGCTTTTCTTTATAGCTCTTTGCATGATTGGTTAATCTTTTATCTTGTTGATCCTAACTCTGGACTGCCTTATGATCTTCATAGTTTCTTTGCCACCATTATTTGGTCCATTTGGAGTAGTAGAAATAACCTGATTTTTAATGACAAGAAAGAATGACATTCTACTGTTTTAGGTAGGGCTGCACAGGAACCGACTGGAACCGAAGAACCGTACTGGAACCGACAGAACCGTACCCCAAAAGAACCGAACCGAGGGTACAGGGTACAGGTACAAAAAATGGGAACCGAGTACAACCGGGTACAAGGTACATGTACTACCCCAGAACCGACCTGTACCTGTACCTGTACCTTGTACCCTGAATCAGATTCTACTCCAATAGGTGATCATTAATTATTGGTATTTTCGATAGATGTTTATGTAGTGCAATAGTCAAGACCATTGAAGAGATGAATGTCCCCTGTATCTCTTAGTTGTCACAGCAACGCCTGATCATTTTTTTTTTGGCACCCTCCTACATAGAATCTTAGTTACATAGGTCTCATTAAATGACCCTTCTGCTATGGTGTTTGCAAATTGTTGTCTTGTGGAGAGTGTAGTGTGAGGTCATCACCTCAAGAGTGTTATTTAGGCCATCAGTTCATGGATATGGGATCTAATTAGTTGTTTCTTTCTGTTTATATAAGTAGGTGTTAAAGTGTATGCTTTCTATCGCATACTGCAGATATCATACGTGGTTCAGCTTCTTTCACTTTTGTCTGTAGATAACTTTGTTCTGTTTCCACTATGTGTTGTTAACTTAAGATTTAAAAGAAGTTTGGCCATGGTTTTTCTACTGGATGCCCCATCATGATAAATTTCTGCAATAATAGAGAATTTATAATGGGACCGATCTGCCAACCACCCTGCTCCATGGCAGATCGTAGCTGATCTGGTAGGCTGCAGGTTATCCAATAACCATTTTTATGTTTTTTTCC
Source organism: Papaver californicum (assembly GCA_023531435.1). Classification (NCBI taxonomy): domain Eukaryota; kingdom Viridiplantae; phylum Streptophyta; class Magnoliopsida; order Ranunculales; family Papaveraceae; genus Papaver; species Papaver californicum. The sequence continues at coordinate 2,062,203 of JAJJMC010025027.1, read as the reverse complement.
CATTCTGAACTAAGTTCTTACCTGTAAGATGGTGAAGAAACATGCTTATGGTGATAAGAATGGGATGCATCCATGAGGAAACATGTAGATGGTTGTGTTTGTGTTTATTTGATGGAAGTTAGTAATGTATACATTTCGTAATGAGATTGGAATGGTAGCAACACTTAAACTTTCTATCTCTTTTACTTCAACAATTTAAATTTATATTTAAATTTTAGATGCAACCAAAATAATTGTCAACAAAAAAAAAAAAACAAAAAAAAAAAACCAAAGGGTATAGGGTACATGACCGGAACCGAACCGAGGGTACATGGTACATGACCGGAACCGGACCGAGGGTACAGGGTACAAGGTACAGGTACAAAATTTGAGAACCGACCATGGGGAGGTACAGGTACAGGGTTCCACCAAGAACCGAGCCGAACAGACCTTTGTGCACCCCTAGTTTTAGGTAGAGCCAAAGCGATGCTTTTATCCTCTAAACTAAACCTTCATATCCCCTCAACTGTTTGTATCAACAGCCTTGACAAGTGGATGCTCCCACCTTTTGGCTGGATTAAATGTAACACTGATAGAGCTTTTGATGAATTTTATTTGAACAATGGAGCAGTGTGTGTGATGAGGGATTACTTGAACAAAGTTTCTTTTTGTGCATCCATCACTTTTGAAGTTGAATCATCTGAAGAGTCTGAAGCCAGAGCAATGTGGAATATGCTCAAGAAAGCTGTGGAGCTGAAACTTACGCATGTTATTGTTGAAAGTTATAACAAAGAACCTGATCGACCAATTTTTAGCAGGATGTTTTGATGGTGATCTTAGGACGGATGCTATCTTTAAAGATATTCAGTTTTTTTTCTTCTCTTTTAGATATCTGTATTTTTTCCTTTCAACCAAGGTCTTGTAATGAGGTAGCTCATACTCTGGCTCAATGGGCCAAAACAATTAATTCAGCTACTATGTTTTGGTCTGTTCCTCCGATTTGCTTACGACTAGTTGCCGGAAAAGATCTTTAGCCTTTTTAAAGGCTGTTGTTTATTAAAAAATAATAAACAAATAAATAAAATAATAATAAGAGTAAGAATTCCAAAAGATATGAAGAAGCGTTAAAAATCAACGCTACATAGACTACACATTACGTTCTTAATTAAGAACGTTTAATTGGGGATATCTTTACAAATTGGGAGATATATAATAAAATAAAATAGAGATATTTTGAAGTAATATTGAAAACCCAGTATCCAAATATTTTTTATAATGACTAACTTAGTTAGGGTTAATCAGTTTTATTAGTATAATTAATAAAATATTAGTAGTTAGATTAAATTAATATATTAAAGTTAGCTGATTAAAAATGGAGATTGTGTTAATTGATTAGAAGAAGAGAAGAAGAAAACGTTCAGGAAAAAAATGGAAAACTAAACTAGAGTTTTAAAGAATGTAGAGATTCTAATAACTTAAATGAGTAATTATAGTGAGATTCGGCATGATATTCATCAGTTACTCATGTCGATTCTCTACGGTCGGTGTGGTATTCATCAATTACTCATATCAATTCTCTACGGTCTGCACAAATCTTATATGAATACCATGACGATTGTTTAATGGTTTTTCACAGAGATTCTTTCCCAGTTTGAAAATTACAGTCGGCATAGTCAATAATTTTCGACCATGCCGATTGTTTAACGTTATTTTACAGAGAATTTTGCTCACTTTGTGCATTACAATCGGCTTGGTCGATAGTTTTTGACCTTGCCAACTCTAATACTAGCTTTGAATGTTCTATTGGAATTACTTAAATGCTTTAAAAGTTTCCATAACCACTATTTGAGTTCACCTGAAATATACAACCTAATGTTTTTCATTTTACTAGAGTTTAAGTTCAACTTTGGAATTGCACTTGCACAACATAAGATTAAGATTGCATATGCATTTTCAAAGACCCTTAAAGTAATATAAAATCATAACTTCAACCGTTAATGTTTTATAGCTGCTGCAGTTTATAAAGCTCTTCCTGTGAGGTTTCAATTTGATGTAGTCAACTTTGATGATTAATTTGATGGTGAACTTCAAATTATAATTATAACTTGAGAATCATAAGGTAGCAAAAAAAGATGAGAGAATCCAAAACTTTGATGATGAATTTGATGGTGATAATGATGATCAATATAAGAGGATAATGAGAAGACAGATAACATGGAATTCATCACAGTCGTGCTGACTTCTTTATTTTCAAAGACAACAACTACAGTCGGCATAACATTCATAATCTTAATAGTGTCGACTGTTGTAGTCGGCATGGCATTCATCATACCGACAATGCCGACTGTTGCTCCAAAACTGACAGTCCATATTTTATGTCTCCAACCTAATGAATCAAGTTCTAAATCAATCAAAACACTAAGTAAAGGAATGAGTTTGCAAAGAAATAAAGTGAAACTTTAGTCGACACGGATTTTAGGATTTAGATTTTAGGTTTTATGTTTTAAATTAGGATTACGATTTGTATTAGGGGAAAATGTAACTTAGTCTATTTTTAAGTTGCCCCTTATCAGTACACGTAACATGGTTTAACCCTGAACATCTCCCAATTTGAGAGATATCCCCCAATTAAACGTTCTTAATTAACTCCATATGCACAAATGCTATTAGTGAAACTGATGCAGATGAGCAGGCTATAGCATATATGGAGGCTAAAGACCCGAATGTCGTAATTTAGCTTAAGAAGGGTCCAATTCTATTGGAAACGGGCCAACGGTCGTGACATGAGTCCTCTCATGGTCTTCAGATTTTAGCCAAATTCCATCGTTTAGGGCTTCAAACAGGCATTTTTGCTATTTTAGGAAAGTTTTTGTTTTCTTAATGACTACTCCGTTAGGAATCCGTTTGGCTCGCCGTTTGCGGCAAATAGTTTAATTTTATGAGTACTTTCATTATTTTAGGTCGACCAAAATTTGCTAAAAATAGCAAATTAGGGTTGTCGGTTTAGGAGTTTTTTCATCCTTTATTGACTAGCAAGTTAAGGTTTTTCCCCAACTCTAAAAAAGAGTCCTCCATGTATTATTTTATACAGTTGAATTTGATTAATAAGAAATATTTTCTTAAACTTGTTTAAGTTTAATCGATTATTGTTTACAGTCGGGAAACCGAAGTCTAAATAATTATCGTTGTTCATAGTCGATATTCCTAGGATTATTTGAAGTTTGAACAAAAATTATATTTTCTTTCTTTTCTTTATTATCCGTTGCATCAGTTGGTACCAGAGCGAAGTCGATTCTAGGGTTGATAAGATGCCACCAAGAGTAGCAATCGGTCAGGGTCGAGGTCGAGGTCGAGGAGGAGGTCCAGAGGTTTCATTCCATGGAGATCTAGAGAAGAATTCATTGAATATGTCCAAGGTTTGCTGGGTCGGTTTAACCTTCATAAGGAAGAAGAAGATGATAACGCTAACCCTTTTGATAGAGGGCATCGCGAAGGTAGAATAAATCAACGAGAGGATTTTGATCGCTGGAAGGCAGGAATAAAAGTATAGATCCCAAAATTTTATGGTGGTTTGGAACCGGAAGAGTTTCTCTCCTGGTAGAATACGGTTGAGGAAGTATTGGAATTCAAAGAAGTACCAAATAACAAACGAGTTTCGTTGGTAGTGACTATGTTTCGTGGGAGGGATAATTCGTGGTGGCAACAACACAAGCTGCTACACAGTCGCAAAGGAAAACATAAGTTAGTATCATGGGAGAAGTTGGAGAAACACATGAGAACAAAGTTTTTACCACATAACTACATTGGATTGATGTACCAGCAGCTGCAAAACCTACGCAAGGGAGTACGTTCTATAGAAAACTACACCAAGGAGTTTTACCGACTCCTTTCTTTTAACGACTTGTCAGAGTCAGATGAGCAAAAAGTCGCTCGCTATATAGGTGGTCTCCCTCAACAATATCAGGATACACTCAATATGTTTGATTGCTGCTCTATTTCGGATGCACATCATAGAGCAAGGCATATAGAGAAACAAGTAGGGCGTAGAAGCCTAAATTGGGGTATCAATGTGGCAGCATCTCCAGCAAGTAACCGTAGTACTTCAACACCTAGTACTGCTAGTAAACCTAATTCTTCGTCAACACCAAATAAAACCCCAGTTACCACTTTTGGAGGTAGGTGTAATAAGTGCGGAGAATATGGGCACAAAGCCAGTGACTGTCAAAAAACAGGACGAGCGAACAAGGTATTTTTCACTGAAAACGGCCGTGAAGAAGATGGCTGGGTAACTGATTACGAAGAGGATCAGGAGGATGATTCTGACCCTGTCGATGAAGTAGTTGCTGGAGATAATGGAGTGAACTTTGTAGTCCGAAGAAGTTGTCTCACTCCACGAAAATATGAGGGCGACAGCTGGTTGCGTAACAATATATTCCAGTCGACGTGTACGATCGAAGGAAAAGTTTGTCGTCTAGTTATTGATCTTGGAAGTTGCGAGAATATTGTTGATGAAGAGGTCGTGAAACGATTCAAGATGGAAACCAAGGCACATCCACATCCATACAAGCTTTCTTGGCTTAAGAAAAGGAATGAGGTAAAAGTAAACAAACGTTGATTGATTTCTTTTTCAATTGGTAACAAATATAAAGATAAAATATGGTGTGACGTTATTAGTATGGATGCTTGTCACTTGTTGTTGGTTCATCCATGGGAGTTTGACAGGAAAAGTAGTCATGACGGGTATAAGAATACCTACATTTTTTTATGGAACGACGTACGTATAGTACTTGTACCCAGTAAAGAGAGTGCACCTACACCAACAACTGGAGAAGCTACCAATCTCTTGTCGTTTAAGCAGTTTGAAGATGAGGTAGGAGACGCAGGTGTATTGTATGTGTTGATTGGCAAAGAAGAACAACATGATGAAAGTATTATTCCCATTGCAGATCAACCTTTAATTAAGGAATTTATGGATGTTTTTCCTAACGAGTTGCCGGACGAGCTACTACCTCTCCGGGATATACAACATCGTATTGATCTCGTTCCTGGATCAAGCTTGCCAAATAAAACGCATTACAGAATGATTCCTAAGGAGCATGAAGAACTTCGTCGTCAGGTGGAAGATTTGCTACATAAAGGATCGATCCGACAAAGCCTTGTGCAGTACCAGCCTTGCTGATTCCAAAGAAAGATGGAACGTGGAGAATGTGTGTTGACAGTCGAGCCATCAACAAAATCACATTCAATTACCGTTTTCCAATTCCCAGGTTGGATAACTTGTTTGATCAGTTGTGTGGAGCAAAGGTGTTTAGCAAACTCGACTTGAAGAGTGGGTACCATCAGATCAGAATTCGTGAAGGTGATGAGTGGAAGACTACTTTTAAAACTCGAGAAGGATTATATGAGTGGATGGTTATGCCATTCAGGTTTACTAATGCGCCAAGTACATTCATGCTTATCATGAATCAAGTACTCAGACCCTTTATCGGTACTTTTTTGGTTGTTTATTTCGATGATATTCTTCTTTATAGTGCTAACATGGACTTGCATGTTCAACATCTTCGAGAAGTTCTCTCAGTTCTACGTAGGGAGATATTATTTGCGGCCATCAAAAAGTGTTCATTCATGATATATCGAGTTTTATTTCTCGGTTACGTCGTCACCAAGGATGGAATCAAGGTAGATGAGTCCAAGGTTGAAGTTGTGAGAAACTGGACTACACCTACTACATTACACGAGGTAAGGAGTTTTCATGGTTTTGCTTCTTTTTATCGGCGTTTTATTCCCCACTTCAGCACCATAATGGCACCCATTACTGAATGCATGAAAGGAGGAAAGTTTTCATGGTCTGAGGAAGCTGACGAATCGTTTGAAGCTGTCAAGACAAAGCTGATAACTGCACAACTATTGATGTTACATGATTTCAGTAAGCCGTTTGAACTACACTGTGATGTATCGAAGGTGGGAATTGGAGCTGTTTTAAGTCAGGAAGGACGACCTGTAGCGTATTTCAGTGAGAATTTGAATGGTGCTAAGCTCAACTATAGTACTTATGACGTGGAGTTTTATGCTATAGTTCAAGCCTTGAAGCATTGGCGTCACTATTTAATTCATAACGAGTTCATTATGTTTTCTGATCATGATTCTTTGAAGCACATCAACAGTCAACAGATGCTTTCTTCTAGACATGGTAAGTGGGCTGGTTATTTGCAAGAGTTCACTTTTGTACTGAAGCACAAAGCTGGGTCGCAGAATCAAGTTGTTGATGCCTTAAGCCGAAGGAGTATGATACTCAACACCATGCGAACTGAGGTAATAGATTTTGATTCATATTTTGACCATATTCTAACCGATCTGAACTATGTGGAGATTGTGGATGATATCAGTTCAGGCAAACGAAGTGATTACCTTATGCATGAAGGATTTCTCTTCAAAGGTAACCAATTGTGTATTCCTGATTCTAGTCTCCGTTTGAAGATTATTAAGGAGTTACATGACGAGGGGCACATGAGAAGGGATAAGAATTTCCAACTTGTTTCGAAGTCATATTACTGGCCAACAATGAGACGTGAAGTTGCTAAATTCGTGGATAAATGTCGAATCTGTCAAGTTTCAAAAGGAAAAGCAACTAATGCATGATTGTACATGCCATTGAAAGTTCCAAGTCAACCCTAGGCAGATTTGAGCATGGATTTTGTATTGGGTTTACCTCGAACTCAAAGGGGACATGATTCAGTATTTGTAGTTGTTGACCGTTTTTTAAAAATGTCCCATTTTATTGCTTGCAAGAAGACTACTAATACACTGAAGGTAGCTGAATTGTTCTTCAGGGAAGTGTATCGTCTACATGGATTGCCATGTTCAATTTTTAGTGATCGAGACACAAGATTCCTTAGTTATTTATGGAAGACTTTGTGGAAATTAGTTAATACAAGGTTTAACTTCAGTAGTGCGTATCATCCTCAAAGTGATGGACAAACAGAAGTTGTGAATCGTTTGTTGGGTGATATACTACGGTATATGGTTGGAGACAATCTGAAAAGTTGGGATCAGAAACTTTGCCAAGCTGAATTTGCATTTAATCGTTCAGTAAACCGTAGTCTGGGCGTGATTCCGTTCGAGGTTGTTTATGGCTACAATCCACGAGCACCAGTAGATTTAGCACCTGTTCCTAATCTGAAGATAATTGAAGTTCGTGCCGAAGAACGTATCAAACAGTTGCAACAGGTTCACAAGTTGGCTGAAGAACAGTTGTTTCGAGCTAATGAGAGGTATAAGGAGGCGGCAGATAAGAAACGCATAGTTGTGGATTTTGCAGTAGGAGATTTTGTGTGGGCAATATTGACAAAGGATCGTTTTCCAGTTGGCGAGTATAACAAACTGAAGGCGCGCAAGATTGGTCCCTTGGAAATTGTCGCGAAGATTAGTCCTAATGCCTACAAGATAAAGCGTCCAAGTCACATCCGGACTTCTGATGTTTTAATGTCAAATACTTGGTGCCGTATAATGGTGATAATTCTGATGATGACCAAGAAAATTCGAGGGCGAATTTCTCTCCACCCCGGGAGAATGATGCAGATGAGCAGGCTATAGCCTATATGGAGGCTAAAGACCCGAGTGTCGTAATTTAGCTCAAGAAGGGTCCAATTTGATTGGAAATAGGCCAATGGTCGGTCTTCAGATTTTATCCAAATTCCATCGTTTAGGGCTTCAAACAGGCGTTTTTGCTATTTTAGGAAAGTTTTTGTTTTCTTAATAACTAGTTCGTTAGGAATCCGTTTGGGTCGCCGTTTGCGGCAAATAGTTTTATTTTATGAGTACTTTCATTATTTTAGGTCGACCAAAATTTGCCAAAAATAGCAAATTATGGGAGTCGGTTTAGGGGTTTTTTCATCCTTTCTTGACTAGCAAGTTAGGGTTTTTCCCCAAGTCTATAAAAGAGTCCTCCATGTATTATTTTATACAGTTGAATTTAATTAATAAGAATTATTTTCTTAAACTTGTTTAAGTTTAATCAATTATTGTTTACAGTCGGGAAAGCGAAGTATAAATAATTATCGTTGTTCAAAGTTGATATTCCTAGGAATATTTGAAGTATGAACAAAACCTCTCTTTTCTTTCTTTTCTTTATTATCCGCTGCATCAGAAACTGTTTTGAAAACTGACACTCGATGGAAAAATAGAAAGATACTTTGTTCAAACTTCAAATTATTTAAATTATTCTTATGAATAATAGTCATAAACAATGATAATTATTTAATTCGGTTTCTCGATTATAAATAAATATTCTTAAATAGACTTGGGAAAAAAACCAACTTATACAATAAAAAGGGATAAAAATAACCCAAACTGACTCAAACTTTAATTTACTATTTTTGGTAAAATAACCCAATTTGTGCTATCATTCTCTTTAATAATTTTACATATTATTTATTTACACATTCTTTAAAAATACAAAAAATCTTAAAGAGAGAAGTCTTTCAAAGTATCATCTATTTTAGGGAGGCTTTTCTCAAGCCTAGGTATTTCAATTTAAAAGTCCCTCAAAATCTCTCAAAAATCCAAATCAATGATTTTAAAGTTAACATCCAATAACATAGAACTTCATAGATTTTCAGAAACTCTCTATCGAATAACAAAGTTTTCAGAAATTTAAAAAGAGTTTAGGTTCACTAACAAAAGACTTCATATCTCTCCAAAAATCTCCATAAACTCTAATTAACTATCCATGTAAATTATGACACTCAGATATTTAGTCTCCAGATTAATAATAGGTTATAATTTATTCATATGCATCAAGAACGTAATTAACTAAGTGCTCGCAACGCGTTTTAAAAATAGGGAGTTCGAATGTATGGTGCGTACAAAAGTAAGTGAACGCTATAATGTTTTGTTGATTTATATTTTTACAGGGAAATGAATTACGACTTGCTAATGAGAAAGTTCTTTCTTCTCTAAAATTGTCGCTTAAATGAAATTTAGTTTGTCCACAATTAATGATATGTACCAGACAAAAAGGTAGCTCAGATACCGTTGATTTACAAACACATCAATGGTACGTATAACATGCATGATTAATTCATTGAATGGACGGAAAAAATAATTATTGCCACCAAATTAGCTTCTAGTTTGTAGTACCATACTACCATAGGCACGAACGAACATGTAACCAAAGTGTCAAACCCATGTTAATGGAACCCTCCCTCCTTGTAAACAAATTGTCTTTTAGAGTTGTGGTTTTAACGAAGTGCCTTTTAAAATTAAGTTTGCATGCATTATGAATACTACTCATCTGTTTAGTGTTCGGTGGTGATCTTTAGAGTGAAATATTTGCCATACTGCCGTATATCACTGTACGTATCAAGACTAGTTTTGTGTTAAAGAGTCACGGATTAAGTTTTCAAACGATTTAGCAAGGCTGCTGCATGGGACTACAAATTTTCATGGGATAATTAAATTTATATATAAAATAAAACAATCGTCCTCGCTGAATCCACTAAATTAGAAAAGACTGTAAAATTTGATAATCTCTGCAACAGTAGTCATGCAATTTAGGGGGTTTAAATTGAGAAAGGACATCATGTTAAAGTCCGTGGGCAATGGCATGTAATGTTATCCGACTACTACTTAATTGTTAACCACACTAATTAAGTCAATGATCTATGGATTCTCTCTCACTCATTTTGTCTCTCTCTCTCAACACTTCAAGACCACCGGCAGCCTGGCACTGATCTTCATCACTATCTTAATGGGGACAATGAATCATTTTCATAACTAAACTAGATGACTGCGCGCGGTGGGGAGGCCCACCGAAGAAGACGAAAAAACACGACTACAAACAAACACAACAAGAATAATACAGAAGAACAAACAAAGCAAGAAAAATGATTTTATACATTATGATGCCGTACTTGATAATTGTTGTAATCAAACACAACAAGAATAATACAGAAGAACAAAGCAAGCAAGAAAAATGATTTTATACATTATGATGCCGTACTTGATAATTGTTATAATCATTCCTCTTCATAATGTGGACTTTGATCATATGCAGTTCCATGAAAATGGATAAAACCACCAATTAACAGTAAGCATAAACATGTTGCCTAACTAATGGGAATCCTGATATGTTTGAGGTCCCCATTGAAGATCAATTCTACTATTGGACCAACCCGGAAATAAAAGTGTTTACCTTCTCATCATCTATACTGTCTCAACCATGAAAAGATTTGGAACAGCTGCTGCACAATATCGAAAAAAATAATGCTTGTCACATTCCTTTCCTGCTCATATCTCACATTATCATGTTGTACTGTACTTTGGGGAAAAATTTAGGTTAGATTTGTACAAAACCCACTTATCTGTCTAATAGCTCAAGAAAGTGAACAATAAAAGTAGTGTACAGTTCAGTTAGATCCACACATATTTCAGTTAGGATGAAACTTAACTTGTAGAATGGGGGTACGAGCTTCCATGGTATATTTGGATTAGAGAACGGTTGGTGTGAGATATGCTGTGACCCTATCGAGAAGCTTCAAATATTTTTCAAAAAGGACAGACTTTTATTTTATGCATATCCATGTTCCACGGAAATGTAAAAGATTGCCAAAGTCAAGTGTCAGACATCCATATATTTGGTGCTTATGGCTCCTCTCTGCTTTAATCTAATTCCTATATTAAAATAATAAAAATGCACTATGATTGTGGTCCTAGCTTTATCTAGCTTGTTTACGCTTGTATCTTCTTTTTCGTTATACACTGATACTCAGTTGGTACTGTAGATCATGCTAAAATATTGTGAGATATGAGCAGGAAAGGGCAACAGCAATGTATTGCAGATTTACAGTCTTATTATAACATATAAGGCAACATAAGCTTAAAATTCATGAAACAGCAGACTAGAACATCTTACACATAAACTTCATGTTATTTATGTGTGTGTTTTGCAAATCCTGGCTATTTTTGGGAGTGCAAATGCTTTTCAAATGTAACGTGACCAGTCACTAATAGAAGTACACTCAGTCACAGGGCTAAATATGTAACATGATTAAGAAATACTCCCTCCGTTTCTGAAAAAGTGTTACTATCACTTTTTCATTTTAGCCTAAAAATAGGTCAATTTGAAAAAGTGATAGCAACTCTTTTCCTGAAACAGAGGTAGTATTATAAACGAGGGAATGACATGCTCTTGTAAAAAGAATAGGATATACATAAGGCAAAACAATAAGACCAACCAAGAAACGGAGACAAAGGCCAACCAGAAAGAACAAAAGCAGAGTAGCTACAAGGACTGCACCTCACATACTTTCATTTGCCATGTTAAAATCTTTTTCAATCATTTTGAATCCACTGTTACAGAACAGTACTCTAAAGTCCTAAAAATTCATGTACGAGAGGGAAATGGTGCGAACTATTTTTGTTATAACATCACTGGTATGGATGATACTAAAAAAATGTGTCTAAGCACATATAACTGTCATGAACAAATGATGACCTAAGTCTGGCTGTTGGGCAGATAGGAACCATTCACCATGAACATTTGTGCATTTGAGCAATTGCAGGCTCTTGTAAAAAGAATAGGATATACATAAGGCAAGAACCTGAGCAAGTTAATTAAACAGACAAATGAGAACAAAAAGATCATCCTGTTTTTGTATACTTATAGATGCTTAAAACTTAAAAGGGCGCAAATGAAAAATAGTACTCACGCTCTGTTGGCCGTGATATGAGAGGGATGTGAGTTGCCTTCTTCTTGCCATTTACTGAGGGACCTCGATCTGAAAATTCGAAACTATCATCAGTCCCTAAAACAAAAGGCAAAGACACAAATAAGGTTTCATGAGGACCAATATTTCCTTTACCATTTGTAGAGGAGCAGTTTACCAGTGCTTCCAGAAAGATAGCAGCTTGGAGTTTGTAAGTTTTGAACTCATTTGTTAAGTGTGGGTAGAACAGAATAAGCAATTAATAGTCTCATGTGCGGGTACGCAATCACGACAGAATCAGCAGCAAGAATAGATTCAGGAAAAATGAGAGATAATTGAACTTTATTTTGATTGCTGAGTGCGACATCAGTCAACCTTTTATCCTTCTGCTTTGGTCATCATAAATCGATTCTGTGCACATCAAAAATCGATCTGTACACAGTTTTTTTATTTCTTCTTATGCACCAAACTTTCTGTTGCGACGCAGAATAAAAGTTCAAAGAGACAATTTGTCAAACAGTAATAGACCATTAACAAAGTAAGAAGAAACAACAAGAACTCTGATTTCGTAGAGAAAAATCAAAAATTCAGAGAAGATTCGAAAATTTACGGATGCCCATACCTTTACAATGCGATTATAGTAAAAATGGAGTTTTTGTGTAAGAAATTTGATGGAATTTGAAGAAAAATGGGTCATTTGGAACTGTTTCAGTGAAGTGGAAGTTTTTTTTGAATGAAATTGATGAAGAAATCAATCAAATTCGAGTGATCCAATGGAGATTTGGAAGAACTTTGAACTTCTAATTTGTTTGTTAGATTGTTTTTAAAGGAAATTTGTAATCAATTGATTGATTATCTCGGATTTGTACCCTAATTTCATGAAATTGTGAGGAAAAAAATCTGATCTTATGACGGACAAAATACAAATTGTCATCACATAGAAGCCTCCTTTAACAGTCGGCGAAAATATTAGGATAAGTTAAGAAATAACAGGGTTATAGGAGTATTATACATTTGGCATTTGTTTCGTAAACCATCACCTAACTAAAACTGAAATCTATTTAATCTTTACAGGTATGTGAAATAATAATTTAATAAGGTGATTCCTTTCCTAAGATGATGGATGTCAGTATCCTAAAACCCAGAAAACCCAATTTGGTTCATTGTAGAAGATGGTGGATTAAGTTTACAATTCATCTGACTTGGTCTGAAATATTTCAGTAGGACCTATTTTACCTCATTATAGTAGCCAAAATATAAAAAAACAACCATACTCCAAAATAACTCACATAAACTAGAGATTTGGGTTTTGGAAAGCCCAACCCATATGGTTAGGTCCGATGTCTATTAGGATTTTAATCAATGGCAATACGCCATGACTTTTGGATTTGACCAACCTAGGACTTAAATACAAGTGCATTTGGTGGAACTTAGGAAAGGCCGCTTGTCAGTTGACTAACACAGACTGGTACACTGTAAATTGTCAAAGAAAATGTCGCACTGGGAGGAGATTTTGGTGGATTTTGTGGGCTAAATAGAATTATTGTTTCAAAGATACAACATCCGACGACTTTATTGTCCGTATCAAAGACATGTACCAATTTTAAAGAGGTGTACAAGATCGAAGCCACAAAGACAATGGAAAAAGTCAATATGACGGTCAGGCAAACAAAAGTTCCCATTCCAACCTTACTAAGAAGTCCTGAAGAAAGGATGTATGGTAGAACTCTGCATGGAAATAATGTAATCTTATTTCCAACACACGCTATTAAGCACCCATTTCAGGACGTTCACGCAGCCTGAAAAATCAACACAATAGTTGGAAAAGACGACGAAATACCTACTTAAGAGAAGACCACCTAACTCATGCACCAACTTGGAAAAAGAGTAAGAAGCGTTACCATTGTCAAAGTGTTTAATCTAAACTAATATGTAACCAAGAGCAAGAGGAGTTGCAACTCCAACGATGGGTAATGTACAATGGCTTTCTCCTACGCTGGTTAATCTAGAAAATATCGACAATACTCACTCCCAATCCTGTTGTTTTCATCAAAATAATCAACCTCTCCACCATGGAATGTTTTACTTTTGATGAAAGTCAAGGTATAGAGAGAGAGAGAGCATAGAAGAATGAAACGAAAGCAGTAGGAGAGTTGCATTGTGGAAATACTTGGCTTGATTTCATTGAATGTAAACATTGCCTTTATATAGGTAATACATCAAATTTAGCACGATTAACACTAAGTCCCTAACTCTTACATGGTTAACGAACTCCTAGGTAATGGAGTAGTACATTACAACCCATGACTATTAACGCATTAAACAACCTTAAAGACTAGGAACCACTAATGTGTTACCTATACGACTCTGACATATAGTAAACTGTGTGGATACTACCCACATAACACTAACACGTGACCAAGTCTAAGCATGTAATTTTGTAGTTTGGGTTTATCTAAACTCCAACATTCTCCCTTAAACTCAAACTTCAATAACACAATTTCGCGCACTGTCCCATGACGACTCTGCTTCACTAGCAGAGACGGTACCAACTTCATTTGTAGGCACACTTTTCTTTACCGGCATATCCGGCGATGATACTGCTTCAAGAGCAGACTTGCTTACTTCCGTTGTAGGCACGTAGGACTTCCAAACACATCTTATCATAACTTAGCGTCGTTAATAACCAACCTATTTCACTTGTAGGTACATATGACTTCCCTCACATATCTAACCATAACTCTCGTTTCACTTGCAATCTCCACGTCTGCTCTCGCGTCTTCAACCACTGTTAGACATTGCTGTCACTGCTCAACTACATCTTATCAATCAGTTTCTTACACGTGAACCATGTACCATCAAAAAATAACACTTGGTTTTGGTTTCATCTATGGAGTCTTAACTCTACCCTACGGATCTCGCCGATCCTTTTTCATTGGCCAGCCCTCCTGATACTTATGTATCCACCATCACCAACAAATCACGCAACAACAAACCATCATTACAATGTAACACTGGAAGTACACACAACGACTTAATAAAGGCGACACAAAAAACACCCTCCATAATTGAGAATGCATGTAACACCCGCAATTTTTGCATGGCGCTTACTCAAGGATGCGTCATGGCCTGGGTTGAAGCTTCATCCTAAGCTTATAAAGCTTACCCAGATGTGCAATAGGGTGTGGATGCCTTGACCTCAAATTATAGTGTTAAGGCCCTACTATGCGTGATGCGTATTCGAGGAGGCATCATCGTGCAAATGCATTATTATGCCGTGATGCATGATCCAATGCATCACCGAGCCGAAGTTGCGTAAGTGAAAACATCATAGTGCTAAGGCACTATTATGCCGTGATGCATGATCCAATGCATCAACGAGCCGAAGTTGTGTAAGTGAGATAGTGCTAAGGCACTATTATGACGTGATGCATGATCCAATGCATCACCAAGCCAATGTCGTTATTTGATAAATGCATCATAGTGCTAAGGCACTATTATACCGTGATGCATTATCCAATGCATCACCGAGCCAAGAATGCTCGGCTTTGGAAAAAAATCTTCATTTTTGGCCTTGCAGTCGATGGATGACCCTTACCTTTCAAATATTTATTTGTGGAAATGCAAATAAAACAAATATAAGGAGGGAGCATTGCTTGAATGTGCATGAGCGGTAATGCACATATAAATGCGATGTAACCTATACGATGGAGCATACTTGATGCTCATCAGCGTGTTTAACTATAGCTTACCCGAGAATTCTTCGCTTGGCTTTAGCTAGAAATCTTCATTTGCGGCCTTGCAGTTGATGGATGACCCCTACCTTTCTAATATTCGTTTGTAGAAATGTGAATACAACATATATAGGGAGGGAGCTTTGTTGGAATGTGCATGAGCGGTAATGCACATATAGATATGCGAAGTGGCAAATGCGTTGGAGCATACACTATGCATAAGCATCAATATGCTTGTAGCTTAGCCGATGAAGCTTGAATTATGCGAAAGCATCTTTCGATCGTGTTACGTACTTGATAATGCATATTTTCATAATAAATAGCGATAGTTATGCACAAGCTAGTGCATACCTTGCGAAAGACCTTTGGCCTACACGGACTAGGCTTTGATTGGCCTTTGGCCTTGCGATGAAGTTGGAATCGAAGTTGGCTTTGCCTTAATAGGCTTAAGTTGCTTGTCCCTTTTGAATTGACCCTTTGATGAACTACGGTCATGTTTGATCCCATCAAGGTACGGGTTGGGTACGTAGGCAGCCGCAATGCAATGTATTGAGGTGCAACACCTTGTCGCTCATATCATCTAAATTGGGAGATGATTGCGACATTATGGTAACTCATATCATTTGGATCGGCAATGCTAAGCAAGAGATGATTGTTGCCACACTTGATGGGGCAGTTGCAATTCCATTTGATGGATTGTTCATACTTCCTAGCAACCTTGCGGCATGGAATGGCATGTGCCTGGATTTTGCACCCTTGGCAAGAACAAGATAAGTGCAGGCTCCAGCGCATGGTCGAAGTAAAATTGATGAAGCGAAAGCTTAGGCTTGAAATAGCCTAGATGTTGGTCCAAGGCATGAGTTAGGCCTGGACAATAAAGCAAAATTATGTGATGCTTGCCAAAGGCATCCCCATTAGCTTGTATAGTCTTCAACCCTTGGTATAATGAGGGTAAGTTGGAATGGTATGCTAGTCAAAGGCATTCACCATGGGATTTAATGGCCTTGCACCTTTGTAGGACAAGGGTGTGTTGGAACGATATGGAGACTACGGTTTGAGTACCATGCTTGCAAAGCATGTTTGCAAAGGCAAATATGCCTGGAGCGGTATAAACGTAGCTTGAATGATGTGGGAACTACGTTTCGAGTATAATGCTTACAAGATAGGCTTGGAAAGAAAAAATTTACCTGCACTTTCCAGCGAGAAGTTAGGCTTTAAGGTCCGGTCACACTATTTAAAATCACGTATCGGGGAAATCTGGCCTGCCCAAGGCAATGCGCCGGAGGCGGGAATTTTCCGTTCCATTACAATGCATCACTGAAAAAATGTTGCGTACTAAGAATACATTATAGTGCTATGGCACTATTATGCCGTGATGCATGATTGAGATTGCATCACTGAGCCAACGTTGCATACCGAGAATGCATTATAATACAATTTCACTATTATGCCGTGATGCATGATTGAAAATGTATCACTGAACCAATGTTGCGTACTAATAATACATTATAGTGCTAAGGCACTATTATACCGTGATGCATGATTGAGAAGGCATCACTGAGCCAATGTTGCGTACCGAGAATGTATTATAGTGCTAAGGCACTATTATGCCGTGATGCATGATTGAGAATGCATCACTGAGCCAATGTTACGTACCGAGAATGCATTATAGTGCTAAGGCACTATTATGCCGTGATGCATGATTGAGAATGTATCACTGAGCCAATGTTGCGTACCGAGAATGCATCATAGTGCTAATGCACTATTATGCCGTGATGCATGATTGAGAATGCATCACTGACCCTATGTGGAGTACCCGAGAGCGCATGATAGTGCTAATACACTATTATGCCATGATGCATGCCCGAGAATGCATCACTACTAGTACAAATATGGGCTTTGGTGACAGTTCAAAATCCTAAATAGTGACAGTTTACGAATTAACTGTCACAAAAGAATAAGCTATAAGATATATGCAACAGTTTCTTACCAAAACTCACACCAATAATGGTGAAAAATCGTGACAGTTTGTTAACTGTTACTGAATATCTATACGATGACAGTTTTTTATGAAAATGTTAGTGTACATTGATTTATTATAACAGTTATAAACGGATACTATTCTTAGGTTATTGCAACTGTTCAATGCAAGAACTGTTACCAAAGAGTAAATTTATAGATGACAGTTTTTTTAACAACCACCACTTCCATTTATAGTGACAGTTTTGATCTAAAATAGTTACTATTCACATAATCTACCCTAAAGCATTCTCAAACGCACGTTATTAGTTTGAGTCCCTAATTAGCCATTTTTAACTAGTAGTGGTTGTAATGAGTTTGTTTTGTAACTTCTGTTAGTGGGTCTCTCCATATCTTCGCTTATCTTTTTTTTTGGAAACCCAACATAAGCTTAAACATAATTTTCAACCTCGACAATTCTTATGTATGTACAGGCAGATCTCATCCTTCTCTTTTCTTGGGTTTTTCTCTTAGCAAGATCTTATCTTTTACTTCAAGGTTAAGGTTTAGTAGCAGGTCTTGTTCTCAAAGAGACTACTTCTGTTCCTCTTACGTCATTGTATTTAATCTTCATCCTCATCAGAAAAAGACATTCCTGATAAATCCCTAGTTCCAAAATTGACTAAAGACAGTAAGAAGAACAAGAAGAAGAGTAGAAATCTTACTCCTTTATTGGTTTCATTAACTGATTTCTTCTTACAATTGTGGTTCTACTCTATTAATCTTCTCGATCTCGAACTTTTTACTTCCCAAACTTTTCTTCTTCATCTCCATCACCAGCTCTATTGTTCTGAAATTTCACGGTTAATTTAGAAACCATAATTTTGTTGTTGCATTGAAACTTCAATATCTTTATATCAGGAATCCAAGGTTTCAAAGTGTCTTGTTCCATTTCTGTATTTGAGTTTTTTGTCTAGGGTTTCAACTCCAGTCTTTTTAATTTTATTTTGTGTTTGAAATTGGCATTTTTTACTGTTTTTGATTAACTCTCCTATGACTTTGGAACATGGGTTTCTTCCAATTTTAGCTTATAGGTCTTTGAATAATTTTGTTTTTTCAATTGGCTCTTCAAGTGGAAGGAAACAAGAAAAAATAGAAGAATATTGAAATGAGTTATGCCAATGTAATCACTCTTCCATGTATTATTTTGTTTCAAACTGTAACTCCTTGGTTAAACCATCTTTGTTATTTTATACAGATTGGAAGATCAACAAATGGAAGAAAAAGGGTCTGCACATTAAATCCCGGCTACTGGTTAACAATAAAGCATTCTCATTAAATTCAAAGTAGGTTGGATTAGAAGAACATTTCCTGGTAAATATATAGAAAAAATGTTAATTGTAGAAGTTTATTATAGAACGATTTTTATGGCTCACAAATTCTGATCACTTGGAAATCAAATGCTAGTTGACTATTATGTTTAATTTGGTGATGTTGGTCTACATGCTAGTGGTAGTCAGTTTAGTACTCATGTAGGAAAGTAAATCCTATCTAGTGTATCCCCTAATTGTATAGAAATGGTACTTGTATTTGTGCGCTCTGTATATAACTAATGTATCCCCTAATTGTATAGAAATGTTACTTGTATTTGTGCGCTCTGTATATAACTAGTATATCATGATATGGTGGCACAAGCTTGCTTAGTTTTCATATAGTAAATGATGCTTTTAGTTGAGGCTTAAGTGATTTTTTCTAACCTTCTAAGCAGGTTCTGTCCCTAAAGCCGAAAAATGTTCGAGGTATAACCTGAAGATGAGGTGAGTTTCTATTAACTATGCTACTAAGTCTTTCTTTTCATTTCAGGGATACTTCATGTGTTTGTGCTTATACTGTTGATAGTGCGTGAAACTTGCATCAAGGTGTCATTGCTGACCGCTACATCCTCATTTCCATTAGGAAGCAAACAAGGATCAGAACAAAAGGGATCAGTAAAAGATAGGAGATGCAAAGAAATCTCTGGAGAATAGAACACTGGACTCCAAGAGAGAGATGGACATACATAGTTCTCCTTGATGAAGTGAAGTCTATGAGGGTACCTGAATATTTTAAATTCCCAATGCTTCTCACTAAAAATTTAGTGGCGTTCACATATTTAGTTGTTATGAGCCAACATTTAAATTAAGAATTACTTAATGATACCTATTCTTTCCCCATTTGCATTTCAGTTGAGGCATGCTAGAGTGAGTGTAGAAGCAATGCTTGAGGCCTTGCAGCGCACTGCTGAGGAAAAGGTACGAGATTTATGTTGTTTATTTGAAAATAAAACCCAAGTGTTCAATGTGGTTCCATATTTTTTTATGCTTGTGTTATCAGTACAGGGTTTGGTACGGTGCCGTTTGAGAGCTTCTGTATATAAGTACATTGGTCTTGTTGTCTGTTTTTCAATAAGCAAAGCCTACAGATATTAAATGGATTCATATTTCTGTCAGCTAATTTTCATAGTAGAATGAGATTTCGTTTGTCAGTCAGGGTAGCAGATAATCTGCTACATTGTATTGACCTTTGAAAACAATACTGCAAGCTTGCAAACACTTCACATACAAGCATTGGTATTTAATCTTCTTTTGTGGACAATCATTTTCTTGTCCTTCTTTTTGTTAGCATTCAACCATATTAACTGAAACCACTTATATTTGACTTTTGAGTTTTTATGGATTGTAGTATTGTACTCCTAAGGTAACAGAGAATGAATTTCATTTTCAAGGGACAAAACTCAGTAAAGTGTTCCTTTCTTTCTCATCGTTTTGAAAGTTTCTGACTGTATTGAGGGTATAATTAATGGAAGGAGAAGCAACTGGAGGCACATGATGAGGCACTCATAAACTCCATTTTTCATGTAAGTATATGTACTTTATAGTATTATGTTATAGTTTTCTCTGTGATGTTTAATTTGTTTCTCACGAGGATCCTTGTCAAATGATAAAGCAAGCACCAAAAGGTCTTCGGAGGATCCATGATGAAGATGACAACCTGTACCAGCTTGCTACTGAGAGTGTGGAACTTTAAATGGTGATTTAAAGGTATGATTTTTTTTTTCAACTGTTGTCTGAGAATTTTTTTTGTTTTTCATAGTTGGCATATGTGCAGAGTGATTTTTTTACTATATATCCACATGTGACCTTTAATGTCATTAGGTCCATAACGTTTTCTTTTTCTTTTTCTTTTCTTTTCTCCCCTTTCATCTCTGTTAGCATTAGACAAGCTATGATAGTGATAAGAAATAGCCGTACAACTGAAGAAGAAAAAGTGACAAATAACTTTGATATTTTTTTGCGGTTAAACGACAAACCTTGTGAAATTCCAATTCTGTCTTCTGTTCGTGCAATCAACTTCTCTAATTACACAAATACCTACGACCTATCTTTTTTTATGTTAATAATACTTCTCAGTAGATGTATTATTTATTGATTTTATTTATATAATTAGAATTAGTTTCCTACTTATATAGCACAACTTACAATATCTTGACTTTAAACCCAATGAGTCTCGGGGTTTTGCAGAGAAAGAATTTTTATGATGATCTTGGGAATCTAAATGATTCTTTGACAAAGCATAGTGTTGCTTAAAACTTCAATAAACAAGGTAAGCTGGCTTGAGTGGCTTAAATTCTAGCTTGTATTGTCAATCACTCCATCTTTCTTTGTATAATCAGTAGTATTTCCTCTTCTATTGGCAAGTCTGCAGCTGCAATTATACTAATAGTCGTGAAGATTTGAGTTTCCTGTATACATCCGTACTTTTGTGTTGTGGCCTTGAATCATTTTTGCACTCTGTAGTAGTTTTCATGGTGCCAATATCGATTACGTAATAAGGCTAATCATAGCCAAATGCTTCTTTAAAATTTTGTTGGTGAAGAATTAAACTTATGAAATTTTTTAGGTGCATAATCTAATGTTTTCAGATGAATCTTTAGTATCAAATATGGTGAAATTAATGAGTTCATGAGTTAGAGTAATTTATCAATAATTATGTGCTATTTCATTATGTAGGTCCTCGTCTATATTCCTGTTTGTGTAAGTTCCAGTAATTTTTGAAATAAACACACAGCTAGGCTTAATTATTTCTTAGTTTTTGTGATATCCTTCTGATACACCAAAGTGTCTGAATGTCAAAATCATGAAAAATTTGAATGTGTAGTTCTATTGGTATGTTAATGCAGTTCCAGTCTAAAAATTCTTGTTTACCGCTTGAAGATATTCTGATAAGGTTCCATCAATTGATGTTTGATGTTAATGCATTCAAATTTAGATACTAAACAGAATTCTATATTAGTATTCTATTACCTGAACTGAAACTTTTGTTTTCCTTTTTCCTACATGTTTCTAGATGATATGAATCAGTCTGACAAAGATCAAGGGGTTTGTGACTCAGTTGAAGGGCTAAAAGATCCTGTTTCCAAGAGAAACGAGGTCTCATTTGTGAAAGAACAATCGCCTGAACATCCGCATTTGATATCTGGTTCCGAGGTTTCAGTACTTGCTGCAGATGGAAGAGGTTCAAGTTGTTTGACCTATTTTCTAGCTTCACTTTTGTCCTGCATAATTTATAACATGTGTTAGTTAACTTAGTTTGAAGACTCATAACATCGTTTTTCAGATTCATTAGCATATTCTCTAAATTCCTGAGATATTTGAATCGCATAACTAGAATCGTTCTTGTGAGCTGTAAAACTCAAAACATAAAAAATTACAAACAGAAGTTACAAAACCACATTTTAAAGCTAAGATAAATTGTAGCAGTATTAGTGCATGTAATGCAGTGTATATTGGAATTCTTCCATTCATTGGAAGAGAAAATCATGAATTCACTTAAATGATGTTTTTAAGACTAAGTTTGTATGGATCACTCTGAGTATGAACATGGCAGTAAATATATTAGTAAAACATAAATTTACTAGAATCATAGAGATGGTTAGTGAAAGCAAAAAACATAAAACTATTAAGTTTCTAACATGTGCATGTGAAACCATAGTTGCTAGCAAAATGTTTAGAGTTCATCTCTTACAATTGATCCCTTTTTTATTTTATTTTTTTATTTTATATCAGAACCATTATCACCTTATTCTTAGGAATGAGGTTATATTGGTTTAGCAGTACAGTAGTTGAAAATTAGAATGTTATATCATTATTTTTAATTATGATCAGATATAAAGACATTATTGATTTGGTAATATTTAAAGTTTGAATGTCCGATGCAGTATTCAGTATTCACAATTCATTGATCAGGGCCTTGATCTTTACAGAGTTGGTCCTTCTTCAAACATGGATCCACATGATTTATTAGCTAGTTTACTTCTTGCTTGACCTATAGGCCTGTTTGAATAGCCTTGGTTAACAATAATATTCTTTATTGGTTAGAATTGGCTAACTATTTCTGATCTTTATGACCAACAATGTGTTTTGTCATCACTGTTTGATTCATTCTCAGGTCATCAATTATTTTTTTATTTTATTTTTGTTATCCAGATCTATTACTCTCTTTTATGGATCTCTAGTTTTCAATAGCAAGATCATTGTTGAATCTTTTCGTTTGATGTTGCAAAATTTCTAGCTTTTCATCCACCTGTTGTGTGACCTTTGTATTTGATGCCTTGAGGTAATTTGTAAGTATTTCTTTGTTGGTTCAAAATTTTAAAGTGTTGGTTTAATTTGGTGAAATTGGTACGCAAAATAGCCTTAGCTATGCTAACCAGATGGCGGATTTGCCTAGAGGCATTAACAAGTTAGCGTATTTTCCTAGAGGCGCCAACAAGTTAACGGATTTGCTTAGAGGCGCCAACCAGTTGGCGTTTTTGCCTAAGTGAAGTCGATGGATGTAACTTCCCTTTCTTTTATTTATTTATAAAAATATGAATAAAACATACATAGGAAGGGAGCTTTGCTTGAATGTGCATGAGCGCTAATCCACATATCTATTCGATGTGGCATATATACGTTGGAGCATACTTGATGCTTGAGCATCAATATGCTTGTAGCTTAACAGATGAAGCTTGAATGTGCACGAGCGGTAATGCACATATCTATGCGATGTGGCATATATATGTTGGAGCATTCTTGATGCTTAAGCATCAACATGCTTGTAGCTTAATCGATGAAGCTTGAATGTGCATGAACGGTAATGCACATATCAATGCGATGTTGCATATATACGTTGGAACATTCTTGATGCTTGAGCATCAACATGCTTGTAGCTTATCCGATGAAGCTTGAATGTGTATGAACGGTAATGCACATATCTATGCGATGTGGCATATGTACGTTGGAGCATACTTGATGCTTGAGCATCAATATGCTTGTAGCTTAATAGATGAAGCTTGAATGTGCACGAGCGGTAATGCACATATCTATGCGATGTGGCATATATACGTTGGAGCAT
>JAJJMC010025027.1:1968561-2034721 GCA_023531435.1 Papaver californicum | reverse complement strand
AGTGCTAAGGCACTATTATGTCATGATGCATGATTGAGAATGCATCACTGAGCCAATGTTGCGTACCGAGAATGCATCATAGTGCTAATGCACTATATACCGTGATGCATGATTGAGAATGCATCACTGACCATATGTGGAGTACCCGAGAGCGCATCATAGTGCTACTACACTATTATATCATGATGCATGCCCGAGAATGCATCACTAGTAAGTGCAGTAGATGAACGTCACATAGCAAAATAACCTTAGCTATGATAACCAGGAAGCAAAATAGCCTTAGTTATGCTAACCAGATGACCGATTTTCCTAGAGGCGCTAACCAGTTAGCGGATTTGCCTAGAGGCGCCAACCAGTTATCGGATTTGCCTAGAGGAGCCAACAAGTTGGCGTTTTTGCCTAAATGCAGTAGATGGATGTCACTTCCCTTTCTTTTATTTATTTGTAAAAATGTGAATAAAACATATATAGGGAGGGATCTTTGTTTGAATGTGCATGAGCGGTAATGAACATATCTATGCGATGTGGCATGTAGAGCATACTTGATGATTGAGCATCAATATGCTTGTAGCTTAAACGATGAAGCTTGAATGTGCATGAGCGGTAATTCACATATCTATGCGATGTGGCATATATACGTTGGAAAATATTTGATGCTTGAGCATCAATATGCTTGTAGATTAACCGATGAAGCTTGAATGTGCATGAGCGGTAATGCACATATCTACGCGATGCGGCATATATACGTTGGAGCATACTTGATGCTTGAGCATCAATATGCTTGTAGCTTAACCGATGAAGCTCGAATGTGCATGTGCGGTGATGCACATATCTGTGCGATGTGGCATATATACGTTGGAGCATACTTGATGCCTGAACATCAATATGCTTGTAGCTTAGCCCATAATGGTTAAATTATGCGAAAGCATCATTTCAACAGTGTTACGTACTCGAGAACGTATATTTACTGAGCAAATAGCTATAGTTATGCACAAGGTAGTGCATACCATGCGAATGTTCTTCGGCCTATACGGTCTAGGCTTTGCTTGGCTTTTGGCCTTTGCGATAAAGTTTGAATTGATGTTGGCTTTGCCTTAATAGGCTTAAGTTACTTGTTCTTTTCGAATTGACACTTTGATGAACTACGGTCCTGTTTGATCCCTTTAGGGTACGTTGGGTACTAGGCAGTCGCAATGCAATGCATTGATGTGCAGTATCTTGTCGCTCATATCATCTAATTTGGAGATGATTGTGACACTTCGGTAACTCATATCATCTGGCTTGGTAATGTTATGCAAGAGATGATTGTTACCGCACTTGATGAGGTAGTTGCAATCCCATTCGATGGATTGTTCATACTTCCTAGCAACCTTTACGGCATGGAATGACTTGTGTCTGGATGTTGCACCATTGGAAAAAGCAAGACCAGTGCAGACTCCAGCGTATGATCAAAGCTGAGTTGATGAAGCGAAAAATTAGTCTTGAAATGGCCTAGGTGCTAGTCCAAGGAACGAGTCAGGCCTGGACAACGATCGTAATTATGTGATGCTTGCCAAAGGAATTCAACATTGGATTTAATGGTCATGTACCCTTTGCAGAATAATGGTGAGTTGGAACGATATGTAAACTAGGTTTCGAGTACCATGCTTGCAAACCATGCTTGGAAAGGCAAATATACCTGCATACGCAACGAGAAGTTAAGCTTTAAGGTCCGGTTACTATCTTTTAAGCCGCACATCGGGGAATTTTCTGGTACGTGACACCTTTGTTTTGACAAGACCTCATGGATGATCGGATGTTATAGTTCTTACTGACCAGACGACTTCTCCAACAGAGAGAACACGCTGGGGCAAGAGGAGGCGTCGAAACCAGGAGGAGGCGTCGGTACCAAGAGGAGGCGCCGGGACCAGGAGGAGGCGTCGACACTAAGAGGAGGTGCTGCTAAAGTGAGACTGGTCCCTCTTTGCCTTAAAATTGTAAAAGTATTTCCAGGTACTGTCCTCATTGAAATTGTCCTCCTTGGATGCAGATCTCGTCATCATCTTGAATATTGATTCTGGTACTGTTGATATTGGTAGGCTTCGAATCGTGGCTTCATGCAACTGGTGACAGATCTATTCTGGGAAAAATCGTTCCATTAGATTCTTGAAGAAAGTGAGTAACTCTGTTCAGTTGTAGCAATGTCTTTCTGTGTTCTGGAAGGAACTTTTGTCTCCGCATTAGATCAACAATGTTGAGCGGTATTTGAGTGTTCTTAGTGTTTTTCAACTGTCGTACAATGAGGAAGTCGTAGGTGAGTAACCTCCCAGAAAAGGGATCCTTTGAATTTCAGGTGGGTAGGGTGGTTGGTGTTGATGGACCGAGGATGAGTCCTCCTTGCCATGGTTTTGTAGAAGTCTTTCCGGATCTTCACGGGTGATAAAATCAAGCTTTTGGTACTTCCGTGGTGGGAGATATGAACTTCATTGTTCCTTTGAGTTTTTGACATTCCGGCGTTAGTGGTTGTTGTGAGGTTGGTCCTGGTTCGCTCCGTCAGGCGATGCCGTTGTTTTGGGTAAAGACGCTCCTTAAATTTTTGAGGCAAGCAAGTACCTCCTTATGAGTAGTGGCCATGTACACCTGAGTTCTATCCATGACTTCTTGTCTCTTCATCATATCAGCTATATTGAATGGAGTTTGAGTTTTCTCGGTGGTTTCATCGGTCTTGTCACCGGGAGGAGGTGTAACAGTAGTATTGGCACGAGGAGGTTCAGTAGTAACATGGGTGTTTTCAGGATCACCACCATCAGTGCTACCTAGACCGACTATAGGAGTTGTAACTACTTCAGACCTAAGATCCACCATTTTGAATAACTGAAATTTGACTTTTGTAATTGAGAGGTTGATCTCCCGTTGTGGTCGCCAATTGTTTTAGGGTGGAAAAAAAATATACGGTAGAATCGTACTTTCAGGTAGGATCGAGAGATCAAAATCGAACAGGACGAGCCTGAACCAAGAAATGACCGTTCACGTCCTGCTTCAATCACAAAGATGGAAAGGATTTGGGTAGGTCTTAGGAGAGGAAAGCAAAGAAGGTTGATAAATATCAGTAGTGTGTGAAGAAGAATGAACTCTCCTTGGAGGAATCGCTAATTCTGTAAGTTTTGGTTTCTTTAGACTAATTGTGTGGTTGTCTTGTTCTTGTTTCGAATAAATGAGAATCATCTATTTATAGTTTGAAGAGGACACACACTGATTTCTCATAAGTTGTGGAAGTTAGGGAGAGGTGAAGAAGTGATGATTGTAGTAGGGCGGCTCCCAAAAATTGGGGAAAACCTGTCTGACCACTACTCCTCATCCTCTCAACTGCTCTGTAACCGCTCACTTCTTGTTACCTTCTTGTTCGTGGGGGTAATGTCACCACCCATGATACCGTAGACCGCTAGACCAATACCCCAATGAGAATTCCTCCATGTTGTATTTGATATCTCGTGGAAATAGTGGAGTCATAAGCCACTATGGTTTTCGATTAAGTCAAGTCAAGTCAAATGACTTGCTAAGTCAGTGAGGCAAGTTGTGCGACTCACTTGATTGATAATTAGACTGATTGGTATCGAGTCTGGGAAGTTCAATGGTCATGTACTTTCTTGAAAGTAATGTGAAATATTTAATGGCTAAATATTAGCTCAGAAACGACTTATTGTAAGTCTGAGAGGCATTTGAGGCCAAATTTTGTAGAGGGTTCCTTGAGCAAGGAGACCCGCTAGAATTCGTATAAGACTCAATGTTGTACCTATATTGAGAAGAAAGGCTTACTTCTGAAGGAAGTAGCTAGCAAAACTGGTACTAGCTACTTAACGCGAATAAGAATGTGCTAAATCTCTTAATGTGAAAGGCTAATGTGCTAACGTCTCAGGAATGAAACCAATATGCACAAACTTTAGTAAATATCAATTGTACTAGGGATAGGAATCTAGTACTAAGAAGGTTTGAATTTAGAACTTCAATTGTATAGTTAGCACTAAGGTTTTAGCATAAATATATTTGTGGCTAAGTCGCTAAGTATGACTACACTAAGCCAAGGTCGCATTAGCTATGGTCGTCACTCGAGATGCACTAGACATGACTGGAATTGGAAGAGACGCGCTAGCCACTAAGGACACACTAATCATGGCCAAGGACGCGCTAGCGTTAGAAAAGCATTGGGCTTTGGCTGGGGACGCATATGATCCAAGGGCGTTGAGGAGCCAAGGACGTTGTGGCTAGCTGAGGACGCGGAGGAGCTATGGCGTACATGAGCTAGGACGTACATGAGATTTTTCTAGGGATGCATTGGAGCCAAGGGCGTCATGGAGGAAGCAAGGGCGTCATGGAACTTGGAGACGTACTAGGCTGGCCGCTAGGGACGCACATGGCTATGAGACAAGCTTGGGTTGGTCGCTAGGGACGGATCGGACTTGGTAGCGACATTCCATGAATTTTAGGGCATAAGGAGAAGGCCACGGGCGCTAAGGAGCTAGGGCCGCTGCTGAGGAAGCCAAGGGATGTTCTTGAATCATGGTGGAGACATATTGGTCTTGAGGATGGGTCAAGATAGGGGAGTATTGGTGTTAGCCGTTGCTCGAGGACGCATCAGGCTAGAGCTATCCAAGAAAAATAGTGTATTTGGCGCTAGAATTAGAGTTCACACTTTGGTGCTAGGGTTTATGTCACGGACCAGAAAATCCCGCCTCCGGCGCTCTGCGCTGTGCAGGCCAGAACTCCCGGATGTGTGAGTTTAAAGAGGGTAACTGGACCTTATAGCTTAACTTCTCGCTGGAAACTGCAGGTAACTTTTTGCTTTCCATGCCTACCTTGTAAGCATTATACTCGAAACGTAGTTCCCACATCATTCAAGTACGTTTATACCGTTCCAGGCATATTTGCCTTTCCAAACATTTTTTGCAAGCATGGTACTCAAACCGTAGTCTCCAGATCGTTCCAACACACCCTTGACCTACAAAGGGTGTAAGGCCATTAAAGCCCATGGTGAATGCCTTTGACTATCATATCATTCCAACTTACCCTCATTATACCAAGGGTTGAAGGCTATACAAGGTAATGGGGATGCCATTGGCAAGAATCACATAATTTCGCTTTATTGTCCAGCCCTAACTCATTCCTTGGACCAACACCTAGGCTATTTCAAGCCTAAGCTTTCGCTTCATCAATTTTACTTCGATCATGCGCTGGAGACTGCACTTATCTTGTTCTTTCCAAGTGTGCAACATCCAGTCACATGCCATTCCAACCGCGACGGTTCCAAAGAAGTATGAACAATCCATCAAATAGAATTGCAACTACCCCATCACGTGTGGTAACAATCATCTCTTGCTTAGCATTGCCCAGATGATATGAGTTACCAAAATGTCGCAATCATCTCCCAAATTAGATGATATGAGCGACAAGTTGCTGCACCTCAATGCATTGCACTGCGGCTGCCTACGTACCCAACCCGTACCTTGATGGGATCAAGCATGACCGTAGTTCATCAAAGGGTCGATTCGAAAGGAACTAACAACTTAAGCCTATTAAGGCAAAGCCAACATTGATTTCAACTTCCTTGCAAGGCCAAAGGACAAACAAAGTCTAGACCATATAGGCTAAATGACTTTCGAAAGGTATGCACCAGCTTGTGCAAAATGCATTATCGAGTACGCAACATGGGTGATTGATGATTTCGCATAATCCAAGCTTATGGGCTAAACTACAAACATATTGATGCTTACACATCAAGTATGCTCCAATGTATAGGCTACATCGCAGTTATATGTGCATTACCGCTCATGCACATTCAAGCTTCATCGGTTAAGCTACAAGCATATTGATGCTTATGCATCAAGTATGCTCCAACGTATAAGCTTTATCGCATAAATATAAATGCATTACCGCTCATGCACATTCGACCAACACCTCCTCCCTATATATGTTTTATTTGCATTTCTACAAATAAATATAAGAATAGTAAGTGACATCCATCGACTGCAAGGCCGTAATGAAGATTTCTTGCCAAAGCCAAGTGAAACATTCTCAATTATGCACATTCAAGCTTCATCAATTAAGCTACAACATATTGATTCTTATGTATCAAGTAGGCTCCAACGTATAGGCTACATCGCATAGCTATATGTGCATTATCGCTCATGCATGTTCAAGCTTCATCTGTTAAGCTACAAGCATAATGATGCTTATGCGTCAAGTATGCTCCAACGTATAGGCTACATCGCATAGCTATATGTGCATTACCGCTCATGCACATTCGACCAACACCTCCTCCTTATATATGTTTTATTTGCATTTTTACAAATAAATATTTGAATGGTAAGTGTTATCCATCGACTGCAAGGCCGAAAATAAAGATTTCTTGCCAAAGCCGATCGAAACATTCTCGGGTAAGCTATAAATAAACACTCTAATGCATCACGGTGATGCATTAGTGTCTCGGTGATGTATTCTCAATAATGCATCACGGCATATTAATGCCTTCACACTATGATGCTCTCACTTACGCGACTTCGGTTCGGTGATGCATTGGGTCATGCATCACGGCATAATAGTGCCTTAGCACTATAATGCTCCAACTTATGCAAATTTGACTTGGTGATGCATTGGATCATGCATCACGGTATAATAGTGCATTTGCACTATGATGCTCTCACTTACGCAACTTAGGCTCGGTGATGCATTGAATCATGCATCACGGCATAATAGTGTATCTGCACTATGATGCTCTCACTTACGCAACTTCGACTTGGTGATGCATTGGGTCATGCATCACCGCATAATAATGCCTTAGCACTATAATGCTCCAACTTATGCAACTTCGGCTTGGTGATGCATTGGATCATGCATCACGGCATAATAGTGCATTTGCACTATGATGCTCTCACTTACGCAACTTCGACTCGGTGATGCATTGGGTCATGCATCACGGCATAATAGTGCCTTAGCACTATGATGCCTCCTCGAATACGCATCACGCGTAATAGGGCCTTAACACTATAATTCGAGGTCAAGGCATCCACACCCTAATGCATATCTGGGTTAGTTTTATAAGCTTAGGATGAAGCTTCAACCAAGGTGATGTGTTTTAGAATAGTGGTAAATAAAGTGTTCGATTCTCGAACTTGTGAAGGTAATGATTTTAGAAAATAATGGATTTAGTCTAATTAAATAAAAATCAGGAAAATAAACTAGAGATGATATATGGAAAATATGGAGAAAAACAGGGATCAGGAATGAGTTATTTCCAACAATTTATGTGATTAATCATGCAATTCTTTTAAATAAATTAAGCTCAAATATTGCCAAAATAGGTTTTTATGCAAACAAGTAAAGGTAAATCACAAGCATGGGACATCAGAGGTTGTCAACCCAGCATGACCCATCAAACAAAAACACCACTACTGAATGAAAACCGTTTTTCTATTTCAAAACTATGCAATTTTAACAAGTAAAGAATTATAAATAATTAATTAAAAATAGACTTACCACATAAAATTGAGAGAAAAACCTCCTCCATCATCCCAGTAAATAAACTTAGCTCATGGTGGAGAAAACTTGCTCAAAATACTCTTTCATTGCTCAAAATATTGATTACAAGGTGAGATAGGTGTAACACAGCTGATTTGATACGCGTATATGCGTTACAGAAGAAGGTTCAGCTGTTACACAAAGGATTAAGGCAACAGAAAGGTAAAGAGGAAACGCAACAGAACAGTTTGAATCAGTAACAGATGTAGATGTTGCTGAGTCGTCTTCCCCGGTGATGGTGGATGAAGAACACGCCGGCCGGTGCAATAGCAGGTGATCGGCGGTGACGGAAGTGGACGGAATTTCTCTGATTTGATTTCTGGGGCTGCGTATCGATTTCTCTTGGCTTCTCTTTTTTTTTATGCCTTATTCATGCAAACTATCGAGAAAAGTAATTAGATAAACTCTTGGTTTATATAGGGTCTACAAACCCTAGGGAGAGTCCCAAACCCAATCAAACTCGCAATACTTATCCCAATTTGATGAAACAGTCCCTCTTCTAGCCGGAATCGGAAAATTAGTGGTTCCCGTGATTTCCGGCCAATTTTCCTCTGTTTTTGACGTGTTGAGGCTTGTACTAATATCTTCTAGCTTGTGGGGTACTTGGAATCACAAAACAACTCGAAAATCTCGTGGATTTTGAGTGTACAGGACTGTCTCCGATGTTGCTACGGATGAGCTGGATCGGTGACTTGGGCCAGTTTGACTCACTGGGTTGAACGAGTTGACCTGTTGTGTTGACTGAGTTGACTCGGGCCGATTCTAGGGTGACCCTTATCCATTCTTGGGGTTCCAATAACACTTGTCTCGGGTACATTTATCACTTTTTGAGCCAATTTTTCCACAAATCTTTATTCTTCTAATGTACCTACAAAAGCATAAAAACACGTAATAAACGCAAAATCGAATACGAACTCACTAGAAATTAAGGTGCCAATTAGACACTAAAATGTGTCTATCAAATACCCCCAAACTTACTATTTTGCTAGTCCTCGAGCAAACTACTATAAAAATAAAGTAAAAATCTTAACTCACTTTCGCAGGAATCGCTACTACATTTAGCATATGCAGCAAGCCGTTAAACCCCTAGGTGTCCCTAGTGGACGAGTTTTGTCTCGTGAGGGTTTACAAGAGGTATACCCACAAAACCTGAATCTAGATCTTAGCAACACGTGAACGATTAAGGGTAAACACTAAATAAGCTAGTTAGTTGGCTATTCAGATATTCGGCTATAGGGACCATTACCCTTTATGGATCCAATCACTGTACACAAGTGTTAACTCAAGCATACTAAAATTCATCTCTAAGACAACAGAGTTCTACTCAGACAGTTATGTAACCACCCATCACATGAAAAGACTTAGAAGATGAACATAGACTGTAGAAGATCGCAAATGTTGACCAAGGCGAACGATGTGTCCCATATCTGTCTGAAGGTCAGTACCGAGATGAAACCTAGTGTGTCGAGATAATCCCCATTTATTTTCAACGGTTACTACTAACTAAAATATTTACAAGTTCCCATGGATCCTGCGTTCCACGCTTGCTTAGGAGACGGAGACAGGGAGAACTTTAAAATACCAAATACTATCTTTTCTCAATCTTTTCTAACTTTTTTCGATTTTTTTTTCTTTTCTTTTTTTTCGAATTTTTGTTTTTTTTTTTTTTTCTGAAACCTAATACATGTGTGTTCCCATGGATCCTGCATTCCACGCTTGCTTAGGCGACGGAGACAGAGAGACCACACACATAACTCTAAAACACTAACGTATTATTCATGTGGGGAATGATCTCAACACACTAAATGTCATTCCAGCGCTAATTAACATGTCGATGCTAGGACCCACCAATACTCTCAGAGAAACACGAAATTGCAAATAATAAAACAGAACGTGATGTGGTGGTGACAACTATCATGTTATTTCTAACACCTGAACTCTGTCTCCTTTATGAATAGACCATCTAGCTGAGCACACCAATCCTTATAGCAAAATGGCTAAGTTTCCATCTACCTAGAGTGGTTAGTGTCACCCCGAATTGTTCACATGCTTCTAAATTCCAAATCTTATTAATCCTAAAAAGTCTCCCAATACCCCCAAAATTAAAATAAACAGTGTCCTCAATGTTTCTAAACACTGCACGAAAAGGAATTAGGGAAAGATATTACCGTGTCGCATGAGCATAAGTTACCTCCTTAAATCATATAGCAATAATCGGAACAACTGTGGATCATCTGAATCAAATAGTGTTATCCACAATAGAAGGAAACAGCAGCAAGCTACGAAGATAAACAATCTGAACACACTTTGATCCCTATTTAGGTAAACCACATCGACCAGAGGATTGGTTTTTGGCAACTGAACTTCTTTCTGAACAGGAGGATCAGTGGATCTAGCTCGAAGATGATCTTGTACAATGGCAGACGTGCATATGTCAGGTCCCAAGCTAGGGACCTTCCTAAGAGTTAATGGTATAGCACATGGAGAATGATAGTCACCCCCAAACTTAGAGTTTTCAGTGTCTCTAGATAGACTAATAACAATTTCCCTCATTTCCGGATCTTCAGATTCTCGAAAATAGTCAATTGCTTCTTCTAAATTACAATCTGGTGGTGCAGAACCTAACAAAGTGCTCACTTCATTAATAACACTATCATTATCGCCATCAATTCTATAGTTGGCTAGGTATTTCTCTAACGGATCTTCTATCAAAGTGTTTGGTAATGACTCATGAACTGGGATCTCTATCATGTTGACGGTTTCTAAGGTGGGGTCATCTAGCTCAGGTGGTTGATTACTAATGTTGAAGATATTCAGCTCAATAGTCATGTTACCAAAAGACAAGTTCATAATACCGTTACGACAGTTAATGATCGCATTAGATGTTGCTAAGAACGGGAGACCTAGTATAACCGGTATATAATTCTCTGGATCAGGCACAGGTCTGGTATCAAGCACAACAAAGTCCACTGGATAAATAAATTTATCCATTTCAATCAAAACATCCTCTATGACACCACGAGGAATTTTCACAGACCTATCAGCTAACTGCAAAGTCATCTGAGTCGGTTTCAAATCGCCTAGTCCTAGATGGAGGTACACATGGTACGGCAGTAAGTTCACACTGGCTCCTAAATCGAGTAAGGCTCTTTCTACCAGGTAGTTTCCTATTGTGCAAGCTATGGTTGGGGAACCTGGGTCTTTGTACTTAAGGGCCGTACTACTCTGTATAATTGAACTTACATGACTAGCTAGAAAAGGTTTCTTATGTACGCTAAGTTTTCGCTTTCGTGTACATATGTCCTTAAGAAACTTGGAATAAGCAGGAATCTTCCTAATTGCATCTAATAATGGAAGGTTGATCGTGGCTTTCTTAAAAACTTCCATTATTTCATTAAAATTTGATTCCTTCCTAGTAGGTGCTAACAACCTTGGGTATGGGTCTCTAGGCATGAAATCAGTTCTCTGAGGGGTTGCCTCAGGCTCGTCAGAGACTTTATCAGTCTCTTCAACTATTGGGTCAGGATGAACTACAGTTTGTTCACTAACGGGCCTAGTTACCTTGTTATCCACTACCTTACCATTCCTGAGGGTCGTAATTGCATTCACGTGACTGGATGGTTTCTCCCCAGTCGACATTTCATTGACTCCTCTAGGATTGGGTTCGGGTTGACTAGGGAACCTACCAGGTTCTCGCTCTCTCAAAGCCGCAGCAATGTCACTAACTGAGGTTTGTAAACTAGAAATAGCTCTTTCTATGCTCTGTAATCTCTGCTCATACTTATCGTCATTGCTGGGCTGAGTTGGACCAGCCGAATTCTTATAACTGAAGCCTAGAGGACCTTTAGCATTACTAAACTGACCTTGAGCCTGGCCTTTCGACCAGGAAAGGTTCGGGTGGTTTCTCCAGCCAGGGTTATAAGATTCTGAATACGGGTCGAACTTTCTATGGTTATCAAATCTAGTGTTATCATAAAGAGAAAAAGCATGCTCTTCGAATTGGTTGGGCTCTGAACTACTAGCTTGATTCATTTCGACCAGTTCTAGCCTTCTAGATAAGGCTTCTATTTGGGCCTTTGGATCAAAAGATCCTTCTACCCTATTAACATTTCCTCTTCCTAGAAGAATTGTTCTTTTTGGCTCCTTAATGCTCTCCCACTGCTGGGTCTTTTCGGCGATGTCACTTAGAAGTTTCATCGCCTTAGCAGGAGTCTTACTGTCAAACCCTCCGGTTGACAAAGACTCGACCAAGGTTATAGATGCGTAGTCCAAACCCTCATAGAGGATCTGACTAGCCTTAACTACTCTATTCCATGGTCTGGGCATTGGGACAATAAGTCATTGAACCTTTCTACATACACATACATAGACTCTCCCTCTAGCTGGTTAAACGTGCATATTTTCTGCCTAACAGACGAAATTTTGTTCCTAGGGAAGAACTTCTGAATAAAAGCTGAAGTAAGTTGGGCATAGGTTTCAACTGACTGAGGAGCCAAGCTGTATAGCCACGACTTGGCTTTGTCTCCTAGTGAAAAGGGAAATAGTCTGAGTTTAATAGACTCATCATTCAAGTCTCTAATCCTGATTGTGCTACATATTTCCTCGAATTCCCTAACATGAAAATAGGGATTTTCGTTTTCTTTTCCTAAGAATAATGGAAGCATCTGGTTGATTCCGGGTTTCAGTTCGTAGCTCGCTTCAGTAGCGGCTAACTTGATGCAAGATGGACGTGAGGTCTGGGTCGGATTCAACAAATCCTTCAGAGATGTCATTGCTGACACGGTCTCGGGAGTGACTAGTTCACTCTCAGTTGGCTTCTCAAGGTTAAGGTGAACTACCAGTCTTCCACTAATTAACCTACCTTGAGGGTCTCTATCCCAAGTTCGCCTTAAGGGCGTTCTTGGCATGCAAAAATTAAATCCTAACAAGTAATTAATCAAACACAATCGTGCCCTGACTCAACCAAATCAAACCTAAATCTAGCAAACAACAAGCATGATGGTTCCACTTGGATTGTTTCTAGACCAGCTTCTATTCTTTCAAAAGGCAACTGGTTACAATTTTAGCAAACCTCTTAGAACGATCCGAATTAGATTAAGTCGAAGAGAAACAGGATAAGCTCTAAGGAGCTTTGATAACCCTGTCTCTTTGGCACTTTTCCCTGGGTTACAAGGCGGCTCTAATAAACTTAATATAATCTTCCTGAACTTCGAGTTAGGTTAATAAAGTAACCTGTACAGTCCTTTTGAACGATTTTCCAATAAGCTCGATACCCTATAGGTCTCTTTCTAGTCAAGATTTTAGGCTTAGGTTCGCGTAGGTTTTGTTTTCCTAAGGCGGGCAA
The DNA here is from genome assembly GCA_023531435.1 of Papaver californicum. Classification (NCBI taxonomy): domain Eukaryota; kingdom Viridiplantae; phylum Streptophyta; class Magnoliopsida; order Ranunculales; family Papaveraceae; genus Papaver; species Papaver californicum. The sequence goes on along the minus strand of JAJJMC010025027.1, from coordinate 2,021,826 downwards.
GAAGGAGACGGTGATGAAATCCGAAACCTTATCTTATATGGCCAGGCCTTGCCCTTTACTATGCAAAAATTAAAGTCCGTATTCAGTCCTCAGCATATATGGATACAAAGGCGTCCAGAAAACCCACTGACAGGAGATTCGTGGGTTGGTCGAAGTTACCTCCCGTAACTGACGGGCGATGAACCGTTGAAGTCGACTCGGGCCACTAATATCCTTTTCAATAGTGTGCGAACCCGAGGGGCCGAGACAATATCGTAATTGTCGTCCTTCCCTGCACACAGTTTGATATTTAAAACTACCCTTCCGTAGGGTTTAAAAATAATAAAATGTCCAAAAGAAAGTCCAAAAAGTGTCCGAAAATAAAAGAAAAATTACAGAAATAATAAAACCCTAATACAATTTTCTAAACTAATTAAAACTAATTAAAATAAACTAAAAATCTAATTAAGAAAAATAAAATCTTCGATCTTCTTTTTCGTTTTTTTTTTAAGCTTTTTCCTTTAACTCCAAGTCTTTAGCTTTAATTCCAAAACTTTGGCTTACTCCCTTTCGATCCAAAATTCAACCTGTAGCAAAAAGAGAAATACCAAAAGAAACGTAAAATAGAACAACGTAAAATAATAAAACTAAAAATAAAAACCTAAAAATAAATCTAAAACCCTAAACCTAAAAACAAGTCCGCGTCGGCGGCGCCAAAAATTGATGTGTTTTAGAATAGTGGTAAATAAAGTGTTCGATTCTCGAACTTGTGAAGGTAATGATTTTAGAAAATAATGGATTTAATCTAATTAAATAAAAATCAGGAAAATAAACTAGAGATGATATATGGAAAATATGGAGAAAACCAGGAATCAGGAATCAGTTATTTCCAACAATTTATGTGATTAATCATGCAATTCTTTTAAATAAATTAAGCTCAAATATTGCCAAAATAGGTTTTTATGCAAACAAGTAGAGGTAAATCACAAGCATGGGACATCAGAGGTTGTCAATCCAGCATGACCCATCAAACAAAAACATCACTACTGAATGAAAACCGTTTTTCTATTTCGAAACTATGCAATTTTAACAAGTAAAAAATTATAAATAATTAATTAAAAATAGACTTACCACATAAAATTGAGAGAAAAACCTCCTCCATCATCCCAGTAAATAAACTTAGCTCATGGTGGAGAAAACTTGCTCAAAATACTCTTTCATTGCTCAAAATATTGATTACAAGGTGAAATGGGTGTAACACAGCTGATTTGATACGCGTATATGCGTTACAGAAGAAGGTTCAGCTGTTACATAAAGGATTAAGGCAACAGAAAGGTAAAGCGGAAACGCAACAGAACAGTTTGAATCAGCAACAGATGTAGATGTTGCTGAGTCGTCTTCCCCGTTGATGGTGGATGAAGAACACGCCGGCCGGTGCAGTAGCAATGATCGGCGGTGACGGAAGTGGCCGGAATTTCTTTGATTTGATTTCTGGGGTTGCGTATCGATTTCTCTTGGCTTCTCTTGGTTTATATAGGGTCTACAAATCCTAGGGAGAGTCCCAAACCCAATCAAACTCGCAATACTTATCCCAATTTGATGAAACAGTCCCTCTCCTAGCCGGAATCGGAAAATTAGTGTTTCCCGTTATTTCCGGCCAATTTTCCTCTGTTTTTGACGTGTTGAGGCTTGTACTAATCTCTTCTAGCTTGTGGGGTACTTGGAATCACAAAAAAACTCGAAAATCTCGTGGATTTTGAGTGTACAGGACTGTCTCCGATGTTGCTGCGGATGAGTTGGATCGGTGACTCGGGCCGGGTTGACTCACTGGGTTGACCGAGTTGACCTGCTGTGTTGACTGAGTTGACTCGGGCCGATTCTAGGGTGACCCTTATCCATTCTTGGGGTTCCAATAACACTTGTCCCGGGTGCATTTATCACTTTTTGAGCCAATTTTTCCACAAATCTTTATTCTTCTAATGTACCTACAAAAGCATAAAAACACGTAATAAACGCAAAATCGAATACTAACTCACTAGAAATTAAGGTGCCAATTAGACACTAAAATGTGTCTATCACAAGGCCATGACGCGTCCATGAGTAAGCGCCATGCGGAAATTGATGGTGTTACATTCTTACCACCTTCAAAGAATTTCGTCCCCCAAATTTAACTCAAAAACTATTGTGGACAAGCTTCATCGATTAGGGTTTCCTATGCATATGTCCCATTCCATGATGCACATAAATCTTACAAGGGTACAATGTTTGTTAATGAGGACCAATTAGAACCTTCTGAATATACGTCCCATTCCGCATATCCCAGAATCCTAATAGGGCCTACGATTTGCAATGAATGACGATGGAGAGCTTCGGAACATACGTCACATACCGCATGCTCGAGGATCAACAAAGGTTTTTATAACTTTACATAAAAAACTCAAATTGGATCCCTAAACATGCCTCCCATACCACATGCTCAAGAATGCAAAAGAATTTTACTCAACAAGAGATCTTAAGTGGACGTCCCATACCATACACTTAAGAGTCCCCAAAATTCACATAGGTTGAAAAGGGTCATCGCGAGTTTATGAATAGTTTCTAGCATAGTACTGTGAGGACCAAATTCTAATGCCAGTGCAGTCGGATGCAAGCCATCGTCCCAGACGATCTTTCACTCGTAAGTGGGTGCTAGCCAACCTGACAACACACACCGTGCCTCACAGGTGAGGGGGTGATCAGTCCCAGTGCCAAAGGTAGTCGGATACCAGCCACCGTTCCAAACGGGGTTTTGGCAAAATCATAGAACAAAATCAAACTTGTCCAAATCTTAGCGGAGTAACTAGCAAGTTACAATTTCTTTTGTATAGGTACTTGGCCTTATTTATCCACTCTAATTTCGCACAACAATTGGCATACTCCTCCAACTTTTCTATTTTCTTTGAAGGAAAATTTTGTAGTCATAATACAAATTGCTCACTAACGAGTCCAAAACTCACAGTCCCTAGTGTTTCTCGGAACTTGCTCTGATACCATTTGTCAAGAACCGGAAAATCCCGCCTCCGGCGCGCTGCGCTGGGCAGGCCAGAACTCCCCGATGCGTGAGTTTAAAGAGGGTAACCGGACCTTATAGCTTAACTTCTCGCTGGAAAGTGCAGGTAAATTTTTTCTTTCCAAGCCTACCTTGTAAGCATTATAATCGAAACGTAGTTCCCACATCATTCAATCTACGTTTATACCGTTCCAGGCATATATTTGCCTTTCCAAACATGCTTTGCATGCATGGTACTCAAACCGTAGTCTCCAGATCGTTCCAACACACCCTTGACCTACAAAGGGTGTAAGGCCATTAAATCCCATGGTGAACGCCTTTGACTAGCATACCATTCTAACTTACCCTCATTATACCAAGGGTTGAAGGCTATACAAGCTAATGGGGATGCCTTTGGCAAGCATCACATAATTTCGCTTTATTGTCCAGGCCTAACTCATTCCTTGGACCAACACCTAGGCTATTTAAAGCCTAAGCTTTCAGTTCATCCATTTTACTTCGATCATGTTCATGAACCTGCACTTATCTTGTTCTTTCCAAGAGTGCAACATCCAGGCACATGCCATTCCATGCCGCGACGGTTCCAAGGAAGTATGAACAATCCATCAAATGGAATTGCAACTACCCCATCACGTGTGGCAACAATCATCTCTTGCTTAGCATTGCCGAGCCAGATGATATGAGTTACCAAAATGTCGCAATCATCTCCCAAATTAGATGATATGAGCGACAAGGTGCTGCACCTCAATGCATTGCACTGCGGATACCTACGTACCCAACCCGTACCTTGATGGGATCAAGCATGACCGTAGTTCATCAAAGGGTCGATTCGAAAGGAACTAGCAACTTAAGCCTATTAAAGCAAAGCCAACATTGATTTCAACTTCGTTGCAAGGCCAAAGGCCAAGCAAAGTATAGACCGTATAGGCCAAAGGACTTTCGCAAGGTATGCACCAGCTTGTGCATAATGCATTATCGAGTATACAACATGGGTGATTGATGCTTTCGCATAATCCAAGCTTATGGGCTAAACTACGAACATATTGATACTTACGCATCAAGTATGCTCCAACGTATAGGCTACATCGCGTAGCTATATGTGCATAACCACTCATGCACATTCAAGCTTCATCGGTTAAGCTACAAGCATATTGATGCTTATGCATCAAGTATGCTCCAACGTATAAGCTACATCGCATAACTATAAGTGCATTACCGCTCATGCACATTCGACCAACACCTCCTCCCTATATGTGTTTTATTTGCATTTCTACAAATAAATATTTGAATGGTAAGTGATATCCATCGATTGCAAGGCCGAAATGAATATTTCTTGCCAAAGCCAAACGAAACATTCTCAATTATGCACATTCAAGCTTCATAGATTAAGCTACAACATATTGATGCTTATGCATCAAGTAGGATCCAACATATAGGCTACATCGCATAGCAATATGTGCATTACCGCTTATGCACGTTCAAGCTTCATCGGTTAAGCTACAAGCATATTGATGCTTATGCATCAAGTATGCTCCAACGTATAGGATACATCGCGTAGCTATATGTGCATTAGCGCTCATGCACATTAGACCAACTCCTCCTCCCTATATATGTTTTATTTTCATTTCTACAATAAATATTTGAATGGTAAGTGTCATCCATCAACTGCAAGGCCGAAAATGAAGATTTCTTGCCAAAGCCTATCGAAACATTCTCGGGTAAGCTACAAATAAACACTTTAATGCATCACGGTCATGCATTAGTGGCTCGGTGATGCATTCTCAATAAATACATCATGGCATAATAGTGCCTTAGCACTATGATGCGTTCATCGAATAGTGACATTGGCTCGGTGATGTATTGAATCATGCATCACGGCATAATAGTGCCTTCACACTATGATGCTCTCACTTACGCGATTTCGGATGATGCATTGGGTCATGCATCACGGCATAATAGTGCCTTAGCACTATAATGCTCCAACTTATGCAACTTCGACTTGGTAATGTATTGGATCATGCATCACGGCATAATAATGCATTTGCACTATGATGCTCTCACTTACGCAACTTAGGCTCAGTGATGCATTGAATCATGCATCACGGCATAATAGTGCATTTGCACTATGATGCTCTCACTTACGCAACTTCGAATCGGTGATGCATTGGGTCATGCATCACGGCATAATAGTGCCTTAGCACTATAATGATCCAACTTATGAAACTTCGGCTTGGTGATGCATTGGATCATGCATCACGGCATAATAGTGCATTTGCACTATGATGCTCTCACTTACGCAACTTCGACTCGGTGATGCATTGGGTCATGCATCACGACATAATAGTGCCTTAGCACTATGATGCCTCCTCGAATACGCATCACGCGTAATAGGGCCTTAACACTATAATTCGAGGTCAAGGCATCCACACCCTAATGCACATCTGGGTAAGCTTTATAAACTTAGGATGAAGCTTCAACCCAGGCCATGACGCGTCCATGAGTAAGCGCCATGCAAGAATTGAGGGTGTTACAGTTTAGGTGCCACGGTGATGATACCTTGGCTATGGCCTTATTAGGATAAAGTGTTTTATCTAATACCATTTTTGGTTAGTTAGCACTTCTCAGATGCTAGGGTTTTGCGCCAGGAAAGTTAACGCTTTTAGCGTTATTGTGGATGACTGGTGCCAATGCAGTGCTAAGCCAAATAGCTAGTGCTATCTTGGCGTTAATATGAGAAAAAACTAGGGTTAGCCTAGCTCAGAGATTCAATGCGTCTTTTATGACATTGCTTCTTATTTGTGGCACATCCAAGAGGAGTGACACATCATTTGTGGCTTATATTTAAGCAAAGTGCTTATGATAGCACATTTAAGCTCAGAGGAGCAATTTGAGACAAGTTTGTTGCGAATGAAGCGTTAAGCTAAAGTGTTGTTTTGGGGTTTAAGCATTAGCTATTCCCGAATTTGGTAAATATTACCAGAACATAATTCGCACTCGAGACAAGTTCAAGGAATTCAGCCGTGGAATTTTATGCGACTTGAGACTAGTTCGATATGACATAAATATTGTGAGTATTGAGGAGGTTACGAGGCCATTTTAAAATGTTTGTAGTTGTTCAGAGAAAACTCAAGTTTGCTCTACACTAGTGGAAAACCTATATAGGAGCTTGAGACTTATTATGTGGAGATTATAGACTACATTGTTAGCATGAAATGCCTGTAGCTTTTCGTAGAGACTGTATCCTCAATTCGCCTGCGGGATATAAGGAGGAATACAATATTTTGTGTTTTGAGTTGAAATCAGAAGTATACGTACAAATATGTATGGATATTTCTGTGTTCCCGCAACTGGACAGAAAATAATTATACAATTTTAACCCTTGTCAAAAACTCACCATCTATATTATTATTCCGATTTTACTATCTTAAATTTGTTATCTTTATAATTAACTATATGTAATGTAGGTATATGTAGCCTAGTGGTCAAGTCAACAGTCTTGTTCATGCACTGGAACACGTGGTTTTGAGTTCAAATCTCTCTCACTTGGCTCTCTTTTTTATGTAATTTTTAGAAAAAAAGGTCGTGAATTCACTTTTAACCGCAGACTTCAACTTAGACTCGTATTTATTTGGTTGATAAATCAATTTTGTTAGTATAAATATATATAGGGACAAAAGAAACGTTGTCCGCAATAGTATCTTCAGAGACCAAATTTTTTCTCGTCATTACAATACAATCAAATAGTCACTAAATTTATTTGACCGCTACTAATAGTTGTAATAACAAAATTCTAATTTGACTCGTAATCATTTTGGCAACAAATTCAGTTTGTCATTCTAAAATATATTCAGGGACAAAAATCTTAAGTTTTAGCAATAGTATTTTTTGAGACTATATTTTACTTTTGTCCCTAGAAAACGATTTAGTGGCTGAAAAATTTCGTTGCAAAAAAGTATTAGAGACAAAACAAAGGTGGTCACTATTTTTTGTCGAAAAACTTGCCATATGGACGGAAGAAAAAAAATCCTTGCTAAACAGTACTTTCATAGACGAATTTTTGTTGGTCACTTGAAATGTTGTTACTAAAGGCTTTTTTGTTGTAGTGAAGGGTGATGTGGGATATTAAAGTATAAAAATAGCTACTGAAAAAGTGAAAACCTTTTACTAAATTCAGCCTAACTCGTAGTCAAATGAGGTTTTCCCCTAGTAAAATTGGCTTTGCCATAACAATTTACTTTGAAAATTATATACGTGGATATGGTGATTTTCCATGAGCTAGCCCATACTATATGAAAAGAAAAAAAATAGAAGTGATATCATGGGCCTTAAACTTGATATGTCTGAGGCTTTTGATAGAATAAATTGATGTTTTTTGATTGACGCTCACAAAAGTTATGATTTTTCTTCTCATTGGTGTGATTTAATCTATCTTTGTATTAGCACTACTGGAATCTTTATTCTGCTCAATGGTTCTCCATGCAAGGCTTACAAGCAATCTAGATTTTGTTACGAGTCTTATGCAGATTAAACCCAACCTTAATACAAAGCAGGGATAATGAGCTTTTATTGGGTAGTTTTTCTTTGATATTGTTGGTCTCTTCCAGTGATTTTATTAAAAAAATTGATGTTATAAATTTTTGTTGGTTCGGGACGTATTGAAAGAATTAAACCAGCATCCGTATAAGGGATGTATTGGTTTTAAAATAGTAAATATCTATACAATTTGACTTGATTTGTATATGAATTGTTTAGTCCTCTTCGGATACAAAGAGGTGATTGCTGTTGGATTAAGAGAGTTGGTATATAGGTGTGTTTAATAACATGAAATGATTTGATTTGTTAAATTTTACCCTACATATACAGTAGCTTCTTTTTTGCTGAATGATTTTTTTCTTTTACAATTTTTATGATAAATCTCTGACGCTGGCGATATAGTAACGACTTTTGGTTCCAATTAAAGGTGTTTATCACCATTTCTTTTGCAGTTTTTAATTCCCATTAAAGGTGTTTATTCTCATCTCTTTGCAGTCTAATTCGGAATGGCTCTTCACTGGTGGAGAACAATGTGATTGTAGCGAGGTGTCCAAACTCCAAGGTATACGAAGATGGCCAAGTACTATATACTGGTTCCTTAACCTCTCTCCATTGAATACCAATCTTGAATTTGAGCGTGGATTGTAAATTGTCTTTATGGTTATCTAGGGAGCAAGTTTGAGGTTTCGCGAAATTCTTCTCTTTTAGTTTCCTGTGGGGTTTCTTCCAATTGTTTTTAGGAACTCATTGTTATGCATTTGACTGGTGTCCCTCTGCACGTTCATGGAATCATTTGACTTATCATTCTTATTTATTTCGTTTTTTTTCTTTTTTATCTTTAGCTTTGCTACTATTTAGGGGTTCTATCAGTTTGCCTAAATATTAGCAATAAACATGCGAAATTGAAATTTCCCATTTCTACAGTAGTATATTATGGTCTTCATTGGTGCAATATATATATATATATATCTTTCTTCAGTGTTTTTATAAGCTTCAACAAAGGACAATGGTGTGATTGAGTCTTATACTCATGATCGTTGTACAATTAGGCTAAACTTCAAGCATTTTCTTGGTTAGGTTTTATTTCAAGTTCACATCAATTTGTGCAGTTAACTGATTAGTTGTCCCTCTTATTGATTTTTTGTAATTCTGTCTAAAAACCAGCCTTCGTACGTATCTTGGTAATGACTGAGAAACTTGCATTTGCATCAGATATAGGTCTGTCCTAACTTATAGATTGGTTGATGGATAATTTTTTATGAAAGATAAGGCAAGAGATCTCAAGAAAAAAAAATGTACTTCCACTTGGCTTGGGTAGGAAAATGCAAGTCTATTGCGTAGCAGCTGCTTCATACTGAAAGGTGCTAACTGTCGGTTCAATAACTCTTTTTCCTTTACTATTTAAAATATTGGTTAAACGGGCGCAATCGTTTTTCGATAAACTTCTAACTAATGAAAAAGGAATATCATGTCGTGCCTGGATACTTACCTTCGCCACGTTACGTAGTTAACACATATGCAAGTTGATATTTAAGTGTTCTTTTTCTCGACCGCTTGTCATGAACTGACATAAAATTACTTTTCTGGGACTTGAAAGGAACATTGCTACAAGAGAATTGTTGCAGGAGAGTGGGGATGCAATAACGGCCAAACACGCATTCCTCCTGATTACATCATAGCCATGAAGTCGTGCTCCCAAGTTAGTAAGATTGCAAAATACCTGGCTTGCTGGTGCACCCCCAATGGATTCTCTTTGTATTTAGTTTTAGATCATACCATTTGTTCCTGTCAAAAAAACATTACTAAAAAAATATTTGTGTTCTCACGCGCCAATCCTATACTTTTATGCTTCTTTTCTTATATTGAATTTGGGCCAGCGTTATTGTTATAGGTTGTTGGAGTAAATGATATCATGTATGCCAATTCGAGTATTAGAGGGTAACTCTGTAAGGAGGGCAACGTATACTTTTAGTATATGAGTTTAAATTGATATCGACAACTTATTTATATGTATACATAGGTCGAGAGTTATTTTGCATTTAATTCTCCAATGCATAAGCGATTTTTTTTCTTTTTTCTTTTTTGTTTTTTGATCGAAAAAAAAATATTTTATTGTAAAGAGAAGAAGAAATAATGTGCAAACGAGTCAAAAAGGATGCATGCTACATTCGAGCTGCGAAGAAATCCAGAATGTGTCAGAATTCTTTCAAAGGGAACTAGTTAACGGAAAGTACTTTCCCATGAGAGGATGCACCAGTCTAGAGTAAAATTGAAGTCCCTTCGAAAGGCAAAACTCCAAACTAAGACGCTAGCCTTTACTTCAATGACAACATGTGTTGGAGATCTATTAAAACCTTGAAAAATTCTTCGATTATGCTCATCTCATATACTCCAAAGTATAGCTGCTGGTAATAAATCCCATAAATTCTTTGTAGGACCATGGTTGTTTCGTGAAGACCAGCTTTTAGCCAACTGCAAGATGGATGTTGGGGGGGCCTAATCATAGTAGGATGGTGTAAGACATTTCCATATGTGGGTTGCAAATGCGCAACTGAAGAGCAAGTATATGGTTGATTCACATTTGTTTAGGCACAAAGGGCATCTGCTAGATAACTTGAAGTTGCGATGCTGCAAAGAATCTTGAGTGGAGATTTTGTTAAGAGCAGCACACCAATAAAAGAAACTTACTTTGGGGGGTTGGGAGGGTTCCAAATATGCTTGTATTGGAAGTGTCATATCGGCACAAATAGGATTGCAGGAGGAGTGTATAAGAGTTTGTATGCTGACTTCACAATGAATGAGCCAGAACTTGAGAAGGGCCAATATCTTGATTCTGGAGTATTAGATAGAGATGTAGGAACAATTAGCAATATATCCAGTAGAGATATCAGTTGCAACACTTCAGTCTCCTTCAGGTTTCTCTTGAAATTGAAGGACCAGCTTAGACCATCACGAGAGATGTGATCCTCGAGGGACCTTGTTTGAGATTCGCGACGCGAAATAGAGCCGGAAACCTGAATTGGAAGCTCGACTCCCCTATCCATGCATCTAACCAAAAATAGATAGTTTCTCCATTGCCAATGTGAAGGGTAGAATGAGATATTACCAGATGGGATTGCATAGCTATGTGCTTCCAAACAAAGCATCCATAAGCAGTTGACGGAATTTTCGGCGCCCAAAGTGACTAGTATGTTCCATATTTAGAATTGATGATCGAATGCCATAATGAATCAGATTCTGTCCCAAATCTCCATCTTCACTTCGCGAGTAAAGCTTGATTCATAAGCCTAAGATTTTTTATGCACAAACCACCTTCATCCCAAATGAAGTTACGCTAACTGCATCCCAAATGAAGTTACGCATCAGCCTTTCAAGCACCTTAATAACTGAAGCTAAGGCTTGATAAATGGAGAAATAGTAAACTACTAGACCAGAGAGGACTGCTTTAACTAGCACTATTCGACCAACCCTGTTGAGTAAACTTCTTTTTCCAAGCACTCAATTTTAGTTCAAACTTCTCTACAACGAGATCCCATAGTGATGTTGATCTAGCTTTTGATCGAAGAGGCATTCCTAGATAAGAGAAAGGAAGCGCTTCAGTGAGACACCCTAGATTCATGGACCATTGATAGATCTCAAGAACATCCCCAACTTTGATAAGCTTTGTCTTAGACTGATTTACTCGCAACCCCAAAACTGCCTCTATACATTTTAGTAGTATCATGAAGTTGCAAAGCTCTTCCCATGATGGGTTGAGGAAGAATACCGAGTCATCGACGTAGTGTAAATGAGAGATGGTTGAATCACCATGCTGATTCGAGAATCCATTGAATAAGCCATTCTGTGCAGAAGTACTGATTGTCTTGGATAAACCCTCCATTGCTAGAACAAATAAAATAGGGGATAGTGGATCCCCTTGCCACAATCCCTGAGAAGAAGAGAAGTTTCCGAAAGGTGAGTTGTTCAGAAGTACTGAAAAAGTGGGAGATCCATAACAAAATCTTATCCAACTCATCCACTTTGGTTGAAAACCCATCTTACGAAGAATGGCTTCCAAAAAATACCAACTCACCCTATCAAAAGCCTTTTCAAGATCAACTTTGCACATTAGGCCAGGCATTTTTGACTTGAGATGAGAGTCTACAATCTCGTTTGCAACCAACACGCCATCAATTATTTGCTTCTATGATATAAAACCAGTTTGACAAGGATCAACGAGCTTCGTCATCATTGGTTGAAGCCTTGTAGCTAAAACTTTAGCTATAACCTTGTATGTGCTAGTCAACAAGCTTATGGGCCTATAATATTTAACTGATTCCACATGGTTCTTCTTAGGAATTAAGACTATGTAAGTCAAGTTATGCCGAATGTTCATAAAGCTGGTATGCGAGAATTCCTTCACAGCCTCCATGAAGTCACCGCCTATGAAACTACAACATTTTTGGAAGAAATCAATGGGGTACCCATCATGTCCGGGGGATCTATCATAACCAAGGGACTTAATTGCAGCGAGAATTTCTTCTTCAGAAATGTCAGCTTCCAAGAGTTCGCTATCTTCGAAGGATACCGATGGAAAATTAATGTTACTAGGAGTAGGGCGCTGGTGGAATTCTTCGGTGAACAGTAAGGTGTAGAACTCTACAATATGAGTTGTGATTTCCACTTTGTCAGTCGATAGCGATCCATTGATGTATAGTTGCTTGATTCTATTCGACCTACGACGTAAAGAGGCTAACTTACCATATTTAAGTTAATTATTGCGTGATTTTTTTTCCAAGATATTGCTTGTTTCTTGCTGAGGTGCTCATAATTTACCTTAGCATTAGCCCTTTGAATGAACTGAGGTGGTGGGATAAATCCATTATCAGCCTTCGCATGGTCCAGCTCGGCAATAGTGTGCAGACAATCTTGGATTTTTGGATCAATTCTAATGAAAACATTCTTGTTCCACTCTTTGAGTTTACTTTTCAAAACTTGCAATTTGTTCCAGTGAATAGAACTAGGGGTTCCTGAGAATTAAAATGATGCCTGATACACACATAATTCATATATTTTTACCACTTAATATATATTTGTTAGTGTTTGAATTTGTATTAATAATATATTTTTATTGTTTTATTAGATGGTTCGCATAAATCCAAAGTTATAAGCTAATTACGGCTAAACGGGTAAAATTGTATTGAAGTATGAAACTCAATCTCATCAGGAGTTGGCTGTTGATTTTCTATAGAAAGTTAGGATACAACTGTGAGCTTGTGACGTAAAGAAAAGAAGATAATTTGGGTTGATTTAAGGTTGACTTGGTGAAACACGAGGTGGCAGTTGACTGTGGCAAGGAAGGACAGTTGGAGTTGTTGTCTGCTGGGTTTGACGGACGGAGCAAAAGAAAATAGTAGACAGAGTGGCAGGTCCACGTGAATTGGAGAGATTGAAAGGGGAAACTTCTTTTGGTGTGAAAAGGATGTGAGATAGAAGAGATGATAGAGAAGAAAGAAAAAGTGTGGATGTTGGCTAGCTTTTGGTGTTGATATGAGCAAACCGAGAAGGAGCTAGGTCATAGATAGGGACAAGGAAGAAAATCTAGACATGGGAGAAAGGTCTATGTTGGTTCACGTGAAGACTAGGTGGAGTTTGGATGTTGGGTATTGGCTGGCGTGTGAGTTGATGTTTCCTAACTAAAAACGAAGTGAAAGAAGTGGGTGATGTATAAAACTTCCTTGGCACGTAAAGGAGACTTTACTTGTTATGTTTCTCTTCTAGGTTTTGTTTTAGGAATGTAAAGTGAGGTGGAAGGCTAGGACTGGTGGCTTGAGTGATAGATGAAGAGAGAGGGCTACAGACAAAAGCTGAGGCAGTGATTGAGGAGACCTAGCCTAGGGTTCAGTGTAAGAGGAAAATTGGCTGATGGATGTTGACTTTCACATGATGAAGTGAGAGGTATAAAAAGGCTATGATGAGCGGACTAGATGGCGGTAGGTTTTTACTTTTTAGAGTTTCTTTAGTTTTTTCTTTTGGGTTGTAAAAGGGAGGCGTGTAGAGGAGTTGTATGTACAGTTCTAGGAGGTGGAAGAAAGGGTTTTGACGGTGGTGCTGTATACAGGAGAACTGAACAGCAGACAGAGAAGATGACAATTCTTCAGGAATTTGGTTTAATCTTTTCCCTATTTACTCTTCTTAATTATTTTTATGGGTTTTAAGAAACCCATCTCCATATTTTTCTAGATTTTGTGACTAGGGTTTTTGGTAGAAACCAATTTTGATTATGAAAAATTCATAAATAAATGGTTTAAATGTTTAGTAATTTATCTTCATTGTTAGCTTGATTAATTATTGCATAAATAGTAGATTTGATCATATATGCTTTCCGTTTGATATGTCGTGCTTGGATTAGAATCTTAGACGGTGTATGTAATCAATTAGATATTTGATTCCTTGAAACTATATATGGGTTAGATAGTTCTACTGATTGTTTATGCTTTTGAACTGATATGCCATGCTTAACAACATTAGATGGGATATACTTTTCGATTGATAAGCAATTTTTTAGAAATATCAACTTGGAAGCGAAGACAATTACAGTGGTGAAACGATAATTTTGGAGATTAAATATTAAGTTCTATATATCAAATTGGTGAACACCGAAAACCCTAGTGCCCTCTCTACTTGATCATATTATATATTTTAGATAGTTTGTTTTATTATTTTCTTGTTTATTAGAATTTCTAAAAATCCAAAAATATTGTTTCTGATTAGTTAATTGAGATATTAGTTGCAGTATTGTCCCCGCTCCCTGTGGGTTCGAACCGTACTTGCCGTTGTCTACATTGTAGGCATTGTGCGATTACGGTTATTTTATATAGGGTAATCTTAAATCCTATCAATTTTTGGCACCGCTGCCGGGGAGCCGTTGTGGAATATTGTAATTAATATTTTTGATTTTCTAATCATAGTTTAGGTTTTAATTTTATTTATTTTTATTTTTTTATATGTTTTTATTTTTCTTTTAGGATTTTTAGTTCTTTTTGACTTGTTTTGTGATTTAGTATCTCTTTTTAGGTACTTTTCCGAGGATGATTAATCTTTTACCTGAGATAACTCTTATGCAGGAGACGTCATCTAATATGACACTGGGGAATATATAAATCGGTCACGGAATAATGAAGTTCTTTCTTCACCTGAGGTAAGTGAAGAATCACCTCCAATGATATATGAGAAGTATTATAAACACAGACTGCTTAGTTTGGAACAAAGATTAAGAGTTCTGGGAATGCAAAGATTATATGATGCTGATGATGATCAGTCTTGTAGTGACTCTCAGTTCCAAACAGAACATATAGATGACCCTGTGGATGATTGTGTAGATGATTTGCCTAATTCCATAGATGAATCTATCTCACAAGATCATTCACCCGACTTAGAGGTTATTTCTAGACCCCTAGACTTACAAAAGTTACCTAATTTAGGGTTAGAATTGTGTGCTTCACAAGTTTTGTTGGATCACTTTGCATCCAAATATCCAGAGGACTTGCCTTTTCTTGACACCGTGCACGAACCGATTAATATTTCCCCAATCCCAATTTTATCCCCATATTATGTTCTTTACACACTTCCAAGTGTAGTAAAAACTTGGTTTGGGGGTAATCCCTTGTTTTTGACAGTTTCCGCGTCACCATGTCGCCATAATATAATTGTGAAACAGTCATTTGTATATATTGTATTTTGGGTTGATCCCCAAATTTTCAAGTTATTAGTGTATGGGGATTCTTTCTGTACATATCCAGTAGGTAGATTTTTATTTTCTTGTTTTTATTTTCTTTTTAGGATTTTTGTTTATTTTTATTTTTGCTTTTCTTTGTTATTACTATCGTTTGATGTGTGTTACAGAGAATACTGCTTTTCTTGCGTCAATCAGGTGAGACGTTCCAATCCCTTCTCTTTGATTTATATTTGTTTCTGTTATTTATATTTATTGCATACCATTCTAGGTTGCACGGTTTGAAACTTTGAGGACAATGTTAAATTTAGGTTTAGGGGTAGAGTTTCCGAAAATTGATGCCAATAAAGAAACTCCAAAATTTTAAAACTTGTGAATTATTCAGGATGACACTAACCATTCTAGGTAGATGGAAACATAGCTCTTATCTATAGGAATTGGTGTACCCAGCTAAATGGTCTATTCATATCTGAATGCACTCAGGTGTTAGAAATAACATGATAATCTTTAAACAAGCATATCTCGGAATTATCATAACCATATCACTTTTTATTTTTATTTTTGTAATTTTATGTTTCTCTAAGTGATTTGGTGGGTCCCTAGTATTTCCATGAGGTCGTAGCTTGGATGTATTATAATTATGATTTGAAAAAAAAGAAAAAATGATTGACACATTGATAGCAATATGTGTGTGTTTTTCCTGTCTCCGTCGCCTAAGTAAGCGTGGAATGTAGGATCCGTGGAAACTATCATGTAATCTGCTGAAAAGGAGCATGCGCTTAGATTCGAAAGATCTAATCATGAAGTCGTAAAAAAAAAGAAAAAAAAAAGAGAAAAATAAGAGAAAAATAAATAAATAAATAAATAAAAATATTATGTATATAAATAATAATAAAAATAGAAGCATCCGAACCGAACTTTACACTAATATTTTGGGAAACACCGTTCACCATAGTCAAGATATGCACCCTTCGTCATTTTTATATCCATCTTCTAATCTATCCATGTGTTTGAATTTGATTGATTTCGAGCAATGTGAATTATCCTGTTTTGGATGTTCAAAGATTATTTGAGTAGAGTTTTGCATTCTTATATGAATTTTAGTACGCTGAGTGAAAACTCGTGTACAACAATTGAATTCATAAGGTTAATGATTCTTATAGTCGACGAATTTAGTATGCTAACTAAATAGCTTGTTTAGTGTCTATCCTCTATCGTTCACATGTAGCTAGAATTTGGAGTAAAAGGTTTTATGGGTATACCTCTTGTAAACCCTCACGAGACAAAACTCGTCCGCTAAGGCCACTTAGGGGTTTAAAGGCTTATTACATATGCTAAATGTAATCGCGATTCCTGCAAAAGTGAGTTAGGATTTTTATTTTATTTTTAGATTAGTTTTGCTCGAGGACTAGCAAAATATAGGTTTGGGGGTATTTGATACGCACGTAATTCATATATTTTTACCACTTAGTCTATATTTGTTAGTGTTTGAATTTGTATTAATAATATATTTTTATTGTTTTATTAGATGGTTCGCATAAATCCAAAGTTATAAGCTAGTTACGGCTAAACGGGTAAAATTGTATTGAAGTATGAAACTCAATCTCATCGGGAGTTGGCTGTTGATTTTCTGTAGAAAGTTAGGAGAAAACTGTGAGCGTGTGACGTAAAGAAAAGAAGATAATTTGGGTTGATTTAAGGTTGACTTGGTGAAACACGAGGTGGCAGTTGACTGTGGCAAGACAGGACAGTTGGAGTTGTTGGCTGCTGGATTTGACGGACGGAGCAAAAGAAAACAGTAGACAGAGTGGCAGGTCCACGTGAATTGGAGAGATTGAAAGGGGAAACTTCTATTGGTGTGAAAAGGACGTGAGATAGAAGAGATGATAGAGAAGAAAGAAAAGGTGCGGATGTTAGCTAGCTTTTGGTGTTGGTACAACACGTGATGTGATCAAACCGAGAAGGAGCTAGGTTATAGATAGGGAAAAGGAAGAAAAGCTAGACATGGGAGAAAGGTCTATGTTGGTTTACGTGAAGACTAGGTGGAGTTTGGCTGTTGGGTATTGATGGCGTGTTAGTTGATGTTTCCTAACTAAAAACGAAGTGAAAGAAGTGGGTGATGTATAAGACTTCCTTGGCACGTAAAGGAGACTTTACTTGTTATGTTTCTTTTCTAGGTTTTGTTTGAGGAATGTAAAGTGAGGTGGAAGGCTAGGACTGGTGACTTGAGTGATAGATGAAGAGAGAGGGCTACAGACAAAAGCTGAGGCAGTGATTGAGGAGACCTAACCTAAGTTTCGGTGTAAGAGGAAAATTGGCTGATGGATGTTGACTTTCACATGATGAAGTGAGATGTATAAAAAGGCTATGATAAGCGGACTAGATGGCGGTAGGTTTTCACTTTTTAGAGTTTCTTTAGTTTTTTCTTTTGGGTTGGAAAAGGGATGCGTGAAGATGAGTTGTTTGTACAGTTCTGGAGGTGGAAGAAAGGGTTTTGACGGCGGTGCTGTATACAGGAGAACTGAACAGCAGACGGAGAAGACGACAATTCTTCAGGAATTTGGTTTAATCTTTTCCCTATTTACTCTTCTTAATTATTTTTATGGGTTTTAAGAAACCCGTCTCCATGTTTTTCTAGATTTTGTGACTAGGGTTTTGGGTAAAAACCAATTTTGATTATGGAAAATTTATAAATAAATGGTTTAAATGTTTAGTAATTTATCTTCATTGTTAGCTTGATTAATTATTGCACAAATAGTAGATTTGATCATATATGCTTTCCGTTTGATATGTCGTGCTTGGATTAGATTCTTAGACGGTGTATGCAATCAATTAGATATTGGATTCTTTGAAACTATATATGGGTTAGATAATTCTACTGATTTTTTATGCTTTTGAACTGATATGCCATGCTTAACAACATTAGATGGGATATACTTTTCGATTGATAAGAAATTCTTTAGAAATGTTAACTTCGAAGCGAAGAAAATTACAGTGGTGAAACGATAATTTTGGAGATTAAATGTTAAGTTCTATATATCAAATTGGTGAACACCGAAAACCCTAGTGCCCTCTCTACTTGATCATATTATATATTTTAGCTAGTTTGTTTTATTATTTTCTTTTCTATTAGAATTTCTAAAAATCCAAAAATATTGTTTCTGATTAGTTAATTGAGATATTAATTGCAGTATTGTCCCCGCTCCCTGTGGTTTCGACCCGTACTTGCCGTTGTCTACATTGCAGATCGTGCGATTGCGGTTATTTTATTCCAGTGAATAAAACTTGCAATTTGTTCCAATGAATAAAACTAGGGGATCCTAAGAATTTAAATGATGCCCACCACTCAGCAACGAGCTCCATAAAGTTGAGATGTTCTAACCACATTAGCTCCAATCTAAATGGAAAAGGACCCCATGATGGATCAGTAAGGTCGAGGACAATGGGGATGTGATCTGATATAGGCCTTGTCTTGGAAAGCTGAGATGTGAAGGGGAACTTGACTTCAAATTCAGGTGAGATCAACATTTTATTAATTCTAGACAATACTAGATTTGCTTGACCATTTGTCCACGTAAATAAAAAATTTCATACTGTGAGTTCTTCTGCCAATTCGATTTTTCTCTTCGCAAAAGCGAATCACATTGAAATCACCACCAACGACCCAACGGATATTTTCCCATAGGACCCTAATGTAGTGTAACTCTTCCAAAAAAAAATTCCTTTCCACAGCTCGATTAGGGCCATAGACCCCAGTTAACAACCAATAAAAATTATCTTAAAAAAAATCTACATTCCACGGATAGAGAGTATTGACCCTCTAAGGAAGATAAAATCTCAACAATACTAGGATTCCAAATAATAACAATACCTTTTGATGCACCTTGAGATGGCTGAAAGGTCCATCCCATAGACCTTGAACCACATATTTCTGCGATGTCTGCATTAGAACACTTTGACATTTTGGACTCTTGTAAAACTACGATGGGTGGCTTGTGGATTCGAATGAGTTGAAGGATATCAACTTACTTGGAGGGAGAACGTAGACCCTGAAAATTCCATGATATGATTGTTGTACTCATTGACGGCTAATGGCCCCATTGGACCTACTTGGTCTTGAATTTGAGAAGACGAGAGGTTGATTACCCTGCAATAAAAAGTTTAGTCTTTTCGATTCTCGTAACAATTTAGCTGTGATAATAGGTTGAATGGGAGATAAAGAATCGGGGATAGGGGAGGAGGGAGAAAAGGGGGGGGGGGGGAGGGAGGGAGGGAAGATTGAGAAGAGGGATTTACCTGAGGCAAAGGACTTTCAGTGGACAAAGTGAGATTAGTGGGATTATCATGGATGGGTAAGACATTGTCACCAACAACTTGTGAGCACGGTGCGGGAAATAACTTGGCTAAGGTGGGAGAATTAGGAAGAGAGAAAATTTCACATGTAATTTGGGAGCAGTGAGAAGAGGGATTGGAAGAGATATTAAGAGGGGAAATCAATATGGGTGTTGAGATGTTGGAAAGGGGTTGGTAAAGAAGATGTAAGTCTGGTAGGATATCATCCAGACTAGGTTGAGGTACTGTGGGATTAAGAGTGGCTGAAGGGGATTGATCAAGAATTTCAATACTTGTATCCATCGGGTCGCGACACATGATGGCAAAATGTTCCTCAATGGGTCGATGTTGAGAAAAAATAAAGGGTGAGTTGGAGCGTACTATCGGACCATCTCGAGAGAGTAAAGCATAAAACAGTGACTTGACCGTATTAATTTGGAGGTCAAAGTTCATACTTGCACGATTGCCAATATTAATGAGGGTGTGCATCTCCTCACTTAACCAATACGAAGTGGAGAGATGTGGAGTGGTGAAACTAGATTCGTAGTTTCACTGTAATCACCGTTGATTGTATTAGACTGAAGGGACAACTCATTGTCTCATATGTTTTTGTTTCAATTTGTCATCTTGGATTTGTTCATTCATAGTTCTTGCTACATTGTGTCGTTTCTTTCTTTTATTGAACCCTAAAGCCATTATTTGCGGATTTCGGATGCCCTCCCGTCATAACTTCAAAATCTGTTGTTATGGATGTTGCCAGATCGTTTTTATTTTTTCTTATCTTATCTAAATTCTATTTATGATTATAGCTGATGTTCAATATCTATCTCGTATGTAAGCCTCATTTTGCAGATTTTTCAAGAAACACGTATACCAGGAGAACCTGTCTATAGTAGGAACTGATGGATGGTAAGAACTACCATGGCAGTGTTGTAGTACTTCCATTTTGTACAATCAAACTAACTTATGAAAGCAACACTGGCTACTCCAAATCGAGTGAGTTGAAAATCTGAATCTGTGATTATTTTGTGAGCTTATAAATAGTTTGCAAATCTTGAATTCATGTTTGCTGATTACGTTGCCATTTCAGATGTTATGGACTTGAAGCTGGAGATGAAATATACATGTATAGTATCTCTAACCTACTGACATATAACTGTTATAGTTTCTTATTGTTTAATTACAGGACTCAACTTATCCAAGTCAACAGTTAATTGATCACAAAGAAACGGAAATGAAACTTTAGAAGTTTGGTATGCACCGGTATCGATCCTCTTATTTGGGGATTTACTATTTTGTTCACTAATCTCAATATTTTCTTACAATTTTTTCAACCATTTGATTGATATCTACATTGTTAAAGTCAAAACTCCTCTGCATCAATTATACAGATTTTACACAACAATGATCAAGATAGGTGATTGTTTTCCCATCACATCATTCATCTTAAAGATAGAACAGATAGTGATCATTTAGAGCATCCCATGATTGTCAATTATATGAGGTGTTTTTACTTTTTCAATTGTTTGTTTTATCATTTGAAAATGAGAGTCAATGGACTTTTTATCTTTATAATTAACAACATATGAGTTGTTTGATGCCGTAGGACCTCGGTGGATCACTAGGTAGAGAAGCTGCAACAATGAATACTCCTTCTCGGTAGGTAATGAGTGAAAGCTTAGTCAGATTTGTGAGTTTCTTTGTAGTGGATTAATATGTTTTGGCCTTTTTTACAATTTAACGACGTAGGTTTTTCTTTCTCATAAAGAAATTTTACTATGCAGGGAGTGGTTTTACTTACTACAGAATTTCAATTTCATGTGGATGTTTACATTCTGGGTAATGGAAATCCACTGGCTGTTGAAGGTAGGACTGCACAATCCCGACCAAGATCCGCCACCCGATCCGTACCTGTCAAATTTGACTCGATCCGCATCCAAACCGCTGATAAACGGGTCGGGTACGGGTGATAATTTTCTTTATCCGTCTTCTTGCGGATCGGATACGGGTGATACCTTCTCTCACCCAACCCATCCGTCCAACCCGCCAGAAAATCCACATTCATTCATTTCTTCAATTGAATTTAAGTCTTGATCTCGTCTTCATTCATGTCTGCAAACCCACCAGTTCCATCAACCACTTATCTCCGTTCACTTGAAATCAAACTCAGAATTCGATGAAATTAACCCAACACAAAACCATCTGCTCCACTTCTTTCTAACCCTAATTTGCATCCAAGCCTATCAAGAATAATCGAACCCTTATCTGCCAAATCAAAAATAAATCAACACCCATTCTTCATTGCAACCTTCTCAGCTTTAAATCCATCTTACTCCTACAACCACATACCCTAATCAATTACGGCCATGAGTCATAAAATCAACAACAAAAATTGTTCTTCTTCCATTTCTTTTCTACTCCAACAATCTGTATCTTCTTCAAATCATGGCAAAGACAACCACCAGATCTATTCCCGCTCTGACCTTTTTGAGAACCAGATTGTTGTAACAAATTCAAGTAAAATATGGTGCTATTGCTTTGCCGATTGGAGTACTCAATCAAATCCTTCGTTTTACAACAAAATCATTCAGCTGATACCTTTAACAAAAAGAAACCTAAATTCTTATTTGGGGGTAAGCTTGCTCTTGGGTTTGGTTTTATGTGGAATTAGTAATTTTACAAACTCAATTCACAATTCATAGTTGGTTTTAAATTTAATTGTAAAACCAACTTTGTGCAACTTTATAGCAGACAGACGGGTACTGCATAAATGAACCAATTGCATCTCTATGTTCAATTCATCTTTGGCATCTGAATTGCAGACAGACCGGAATTGCACATCCAACTGCTCCGTAAGTCCACAGAGATGAGCTTTAATTCCAACATCTGTAGCAGACATGAAAGTTTAGAATTTCAATTTCTTATATTTGTGGTACTTATTTGCCCATGTTTTTGCTTAGATGTTTTTGATAATCAGGAAAAGCATGAAGAGATGTAGCGCATTGACAAAGGACCAAATGTTGCTTCATTTGTTTTAGGTACACCATTAAACTTATTTCGTATCATATCATTATTCTCCATTAGCTTCTATTGTGAACTCTCGAAGATGAAATTGTTTATATATCGTGAATGCTACAAATTATTTCTATAACAGTATCAGTTGCGCAGTTGTTTCATTGTTAAGCTTGCATGTGCCATATAAATATATGAACTAGATATTCAGAACTAACAGGATTGGTTTAATTTTCATTAACAACCCCCTATATATGCAACTTAAGTGATTCAACAGAAAATATCTGCCCAAAACGCATAACTTGCATCGTTTTGATATAATACTCAGAATTCATCTTATTATGTCTACTCACGCTTACCTTAAATTGGTGTATTTTTGTAGGTTACGATAGATCATATTTATATAGTGATTCCTAAAACCATTCAGTTAAGATTTGAAGGTATACATACCCCCATATGATTATGATGAATTGGTTGTTTTTATTACCTTTGAATGAGGTTGAATAAGATTTCACTTTTAGGTATACTGTCATTGTTGTTTAATACCGTGACAAATTTTATCTCTTTATAGGTAGAAATTTAACCTGAGATATTGTCGTAAATGGACAAAGCACCTGCAAATTGGGAGGAAGTCATTGAAGATGCACCAGTAGACACTCTGGGATGTGAGAAAGCTGGGAGTCTTCTTCCACCAAAGGTGTTAGACTTCATGCAGGTCGACAAGCTGAAGTAAGATTTTTGAATAATTACTAGTTAAGCTCTAAGGGTTGTTTGACTCTTTTTGTATGGTGTTACTAGTATAATATCACGTTTGTCATATTGCTTTTTGTTTGAATGAATTGAGACATTTCATTTCAACCTTTACTCCAATTATATGTTGTTGGTGAGCTTGCAGCTATGCATTTGTGCAATTTAAGATTGAATTTGATTAGTTTGTGAGAGCAAAGTTGAGTTTATGTTGAACTGTAGTTTGTGAAAAAAAATTGCATTGAATTTGGGAGGGTGATCTGCACACGACCCGACCCGTCCTACGGCGGGTTGAGTGCAGGTGAATAATCCATTCACGCGCCAACTGGCGGGTCGGGTGCGGGTAGGACCAAACCCGACCCACCCGACCCGATGTGCAGCCCTAGTTGAAGGAGCTTATCCACATGTTATTAAAAATGTTGCAGCTGTCTATGCACATTCAAGGAGTGAAAAATGGTTAGACCCGGAATCGGACCCTATTAAAATGGTCGGGTCCGGTTCCTAACAGTTCTAGGTCCGGTTCCTAATTTAGTGGATCCGGAACCGGACCCTATTAAAAAGGTCGGGTCTGGTTCCTAACGGTTCTGGGTCCGGTTCCTAATTTAGTGGATCCGGAACCGGACCCGATTAAAAATCTGAATACCCATCGGGTCCGGGTATTTAACGGGTCTTTAAAAATCAACAATATTTTTTTTTAAAATTTTTATATTGACTTGAAACGAATGATTTTTCATATAAAATTAATGTTACATGTATGTAAATGTTCTAATTAAAAATAAAATTTAAGAAAAAAATGATTTTTTTTTCAAGTAATACTAGACGAAGTCTTTGAATTTTAGGTAAAATTAATAAACAAATGACAAATATCCGAGTACCCGATACCCGCCGGGTAATACCCGTTAGGATCCGTTAAGGCTTCGGGTCCAATCGAGTCTACCCGTCGGGTATTAAAACTACTAACGGGTCTAACATAAGGACCCGGACACAATTCACCCGGGTCTGGTTCGGTTCCGGGCAATCGGATACCCATTGACAGCCCTACTTTGCGGCATACAAACCATGACAATGATATATCCGGAAGAGCATGACTGTCGATGAGACAATATGTAAGCACGATTCGTTCTACAAGGGAAAATCCCTTTCATTTCTTCAATCATTGATAAGAATAAAGAAGTCAAGCTTCATTCGAATCAATTATTTTGAATGACTGTTTTTACGTAGATGATAAGTAAAAAAGCAGTAGGAACTAGAATGAATAGCACAGTAGCAATAAATGCGAGAATATTTACTTCCATAATCCCATCGTTTTTTACTTCACAATAACTCGGGATCTAATCCCATAGAGATGATAAATCTTCTCCTCTAAATTCAATGAAATGAACAGCAGCTGGGGCAGGAACAGAACGAGAGCGCGCATGCCTTGGCCGTAGGTTCCTTTCACACGTGTCCCTATACATAAAGAAGAAAACATAATCCACAAAAGGGCGGGGACAGAGAATTCAACTAGGTCAGCTAGGGCCCATATGCAGTGCTAATGATAAAATTGATTTTTAATTACATTATAAAATTCTAAAAAGTTTAAAATACTTAAAATGATCAACAAGTGAAAGAAAACCTATGATTCAAGATTTCATCACTACTATGCATACTAGATGTTTATAACCATTCTCGATAATTTTTTCAAAACATTACACAAAACGATTTCAGATAAAATGTTTACGTTTTGGAAAATATGAAATTTTAATCTAATTACTTTTCTCAAAAGATTAACAATTTACTTCACTATAGAATGCTATTCTCTAACAAGAATAAATAAAACGATTAATTTAAGCATCATAGGACACATGAAGAAATTATTATCATTATTAATCAAGAAATAAGACCAAGAGAAAAATTATAGAAAATAACTATGACATGCTAGCAAACACAATATGACTTCCTCTCTAATCCTAGGTGAGGGTTCTAGCTACTCATCACAAAAACAATAGAAAAAAATATAGAAGAAGTCATTTAATTCATGGTTTTATTAAAAAATTACAATAAAGCACTGACCATTTTCGTGGACGAAAGATTATAAATCTTTAATGAATAAACGACTCCTTTCTACATCAGTTAAAGAAGCACATATCATTGGTATCTTAATACTCAGAAACTGTCGATGTTACTGTTTACTAAACCGTTGCCAAAGTTGTGGAATATAAAAATTTAGATCACGGTTTTTAACGACACACAACAGCTATGACAACGGTTTATTCATCTTCTTCCTTCTGCTTCACAAACATATTTTTGGAGAATTTCTCTATCTCTGATTCTGTCCAAGCCATCCCCCGAAATGTCTTCCTCGATCACCTCTATTTATACTACACAATCAACAACACCCTAAATCTCGTGAAATTTTTATCATTGATGGGAATCCAATATCGGCAATAAGAAAATAATTTTTATTTTCTCTCAGAAGTTTATTCTCGATCAAACTGATTGGTATTATTTCCTTATCCAAAGTTGTTGTTTCCTTATCCAAACTTGAGAGACTAAGTTCTCAATAAAGCCAATCTGAAGGGGAGATAATATCTTGCATTACAAACATTCCTTGCCCGAGAATATAAACAACCTTTCTGATTTTGAAAATCATATATTCCTGGGAGATTTTGATTGATTTTGAGTTTCCTTAATTCGTAAAACTCTTACATATATACGACAAGCATATTCTCTTGTCTTAAATACTTGAAATATGTCAAAAATCACGTGAACAATTCACGCAGATGAGAATTTTGAGTTCCCGTCTAAGAAATTCTTTTGAAAAGGAGAAGGAGGTTCCCTTAGCCAAATCTTGGGTTCCTTTATCACTTTTTGAGACAAATTTTCTGCAAAGGTTTAATCTTCAAAAATACCTACAAGCACAATAAATACACAATACAAGTATAATAATGAGCATTAACAACATAGATAATTGAGACAAATCAGATTTTAAAAATGTGTCTATCAAAAACCCCAAATTATTATTTGCTATGCCTCGAGCAAATTTAATCTAGAAAATAAAAATTTTAACTCACGGTCGCAGGAATCATGATTGCACTTAGCATGTGCAAAAGCCTTTGAACCCCCTAGGTGGCCCTAGTGGACGAGTTTTGTATCGTGAGGATTTACAAGAGATATACCACAAAACCTTTTACTCTAAACCCTAGATACTTGTGACTGATTGGGGGTAGACACTAAACATGCTATTTAGTTGTCTACTAAATTCTTCGGCTATGGGAGGAATTACCCTGTTTTGAATCCAATTGTTGTACACGAGTTTGCACTCAAGCGTACTAAAATTCGTATATAAGAAAACAAAGCACTACTCAGAAAATCGTACAATGGAGCACGATACTCGGAATTTAACAAAACACAATATGGAGATAGAAGTGTGCGCATGTTGACTACGGTGAACGGTGTTTCCCAGAATATCTGTATGAACGTCAACGCCTAAACGAACCCTAGTATATTGAGATACACACCCACTGGTCTTAATCCTAATTCTATTATCAATTCATCTGATATATACAAGGGCCCCAACGGTAGATTTATTGAATATATACAATTATTTATTATTATTATCATTATGAAAGAGTGCCTTTGGAGGAAATTTATTATTATTATTTTATTATAAAACGAGGAATTTATTAGATAGGAAAAACCGATTACACATTAGTGGTGGGAAGCCTCGCCACATTAGTGGTGGGAAACCGATTACACATTATTATTATTATTTTATTATGAAGAGAATTGATTAGATAAATAAAGCGTCTTACAAATGTAGAGTAGGGAGCCTAGCCACAAGCTGGGTGCCCACCACTTTTTGAATGACGATACCTAATCTAAAGAAAAGAGAGTTGCCAATTTTATAATTATAATCAAACTAGCTATACAATTTTGCAACCTCTTTACAAAAACTATCGTGTCCTCTCCTAGTTCGCCTAGTGTGGTGAAGGCCAACATGCCAAGGCCATATCCATGCGCCTCACATCTGTCTAGGTATTTGTTGCGTTTTCGAGCAATTGCGTTCGAGATGGTTTGGCCTGGGGAGAAAGCGAAGCCCCCCCCCCCCCCCCCCCTGTGAAAGGGGACACCCCGGTGACATCAAAAAAGACGTCCCTGCCATTTCCCCAGTTATATACAAGGATATCTGCTGGACACAATGAGTGCTCATCGTCAAACAGAAAGCCCAATTTGACTTCCTTACGAGATGGCACCCCAGCCTTGTAGCACATGTCCGCGACCACATCCCGCACCAAATCATGTCTAAACTTGAGCCCCACTTCACTTGCACACTGTAATGCATGATCGTCGAAGACGTCCATGGCTCTACCGCAGCTGGAACATACATTGTTCTCTGCAAACATAGGTATGCCAATTCTATAACAAAATATAGCCCGGAACTGCCTAGGCCCAATTGACTGGTTTAGCCCAGCAATGGGGACTGCTTTTAGGTAATCTTGGGACTGGCTTAGTTTAGTACATTGCCACACAGTGCAGTCACGCTCAGTCATGGTAAATCTGGTGGAGATATTCTTCCTAATAACCTCAAAGTAGTGGGCTACCAGAGAATGCATTGGGCTTGGGGAAGAAGCTTTGATGTTGAAGGAAGAGGTCAGTCCACATACTTGTATGAACCTGGAGAGAGCCTGCTGGAGGCATTGGAGTGTGTCTGCTGTTGGGTGAGCTCTGAGAATGGTGTCCTGCATCGTTTTTGTCTGAACATAGGAGGCAAAATAACAATAGTAGCTAGTATCTTCCATTGTATAGACACCCAACCCACCATCCTTCTGGGCAAGGTTGTCAGGCGCAGTTCAAGTGGTCCTAAACCTGTTCCATCTCTTGTAACCAGATGCCTGAGGAACTGCTGAAGATGCTGATCATATATGGCAGCAGGGAGCTGGAGATCTAAGGGTCTAATGGTTCTCATAGTGAAGTAGATCCTGGAGACCCCAGCACAATTGCGCAAGAGTAGAAGATCACACTGTGGGTCTTGCAACTTCTTCATGGTCTCAATAAGCTGTAGAGTCTTCTCCATTCTTCCCTGCACAAAATCAATGCAAAACTTCAAGTCCTGACTGACAGGGCCACCAAGAAGCTTCACTCCCTTCTTGGGACTACTGATATCAGCTGGGAAGACCCCCTCCTGTAGGCTTCTTGGATTAACATTGGGCCAGAAGAGTTCTATCTTGGTGATGTTCAGGTGCAACCCTCTTCTGTTCCCATCTGCCTGGATGATGCTTAGGGCTTTGTCCACTTCCATAGTGTCACCAGAAATAGTGCCATCATCCAGGTACCAGCCATGTAGGTCCAGTGTGCAAGCTGATCAAATGCTGGTGATGAGGGGGTGCAAGATCATAGCAAAGAGGAGGGGACCTAGGGGATCCCCTTGTTGGACTCCTTGTGCAGACATGAGGATGTTTTCTTGGTAGTAGAGTTTGGCTGGCTTGGAATAGAAAAACTCAACCCACCTTGAGATACAGGGGCACTTGTCTCTGACTTCCTTGATCATGGATGATTTGTCCACCTTGTTAAAGGCATTTTTTAAGTCAAAAAGAAGCATACACTTATTAAGGGAGTTACCTTGGAGCTCTAGGAGCATGTTGGCTGAATGCAGTATGGCATCCCCTTCATATTGGATCCCCATCCCAAACTGGAAGTCTCCTAGGTAAGCTGTCATATCCTTACATACTGCAGAGGAACCAAGCTTGGAACAGATCCTCCTCCAGATTGTTCCCACTGCAATTGGTCTCAACCCTCCATCTGGTTTAAGCAGGGGAGTCAAGGATGCACTAGCAATATACTCCCCTAACTCTGCAGGGCACCTCCCTTCCAACCACAGGTTAATCATCCTAGTGATTGAAGAAAGCAGCTCATCTGCTACTGCTGCTGCTGGGCCACACAGTGCATCCAGGAGGTGCTGGGCTCTAAGGACATATCTCCCACAGGAGGTTCCCTTGGGGAAACCTTTGATGGCATCCAGAACAGCTGTGTTTTCCACACTGAGGGATCATCTTGGACTGGTGCTAATGGGATGGAAGGTAGTGGAGCTTCAGGGTGTTTCTGTCTCAGGTCCAGTAAGGTTGCATGGGAGGAAGGGGCAATGACATTGGATGTCAACACCTTGATAGTTGATATGTATTGGCCATAACTTATCTTTTTCCTGCAAGCAGAGAGGTTGGAGCCCCCAGACCTTTTTTTTTTATTCTGCACATTTGTTGTTGCTTGTCCTGGTCCGTGAGGTTGTGTACCAAACTGAGGCACCCCTTGTCATTCTACTGAAGCAATGCCTGGTTTATGCTACTTGACTGAAGCATTTTTCTTGTCACATACCTTTCTTCTATTGTGTTTTTAGGAGCATATAAGCTCAAGGTGCAGACTGGAATAAACAAAAGGTGTAGCCATGCTGACAGATCAAGGGGGCTAGCATATACCTTGTCCAGAGTGGATTTTAAACTTCTGGAGAAACTCAACCTGCATTGGTGGGGGATGCTAGCCACTGTTGTGCAGTTCATCTGGAGGACTTGATTGAGTAGCTTAAGGGACAAACCATCTGGTGCCTCTGGTTCCACTAGCTCATATGGGTCTGCAATGAATTCTTGTGGTTTGTCTAATCCATGCACTAGGAAGTCAGCTGATGACCTATTGTAAGGCTTTGTGATGACACCATCATGCAACCTACAAGGTCTTCTCCAGGAATAGATTTGCATACAACTTGTGCATAACCACATCTGCAGGCCAGATAAAACCTCCTCCCAAGCTTTGCAGACAGCAGCATTATCACTGATCCTGTCTCTACAGATGGATTTGGCCTCCTCAGAGGGGAGGTGCATGTCATGAAGGTGCCTGTAGAAACCAGTTCTACTCAAGCCCCTCCCCCTACCCCATTACTGCAACCATCAAACTTCCTAAAGGGACAATGGAACAATGTTTCCTTAGAATGACCATCTATGTCATCTTTTACATGAACCTGTGATGCAACATTGGTCCTAGTTCTAGGCATAATAGGAAAGGAAATTGTGAAAATGGAAACATAGTTGGAATTGACAATAGGGAGAACACTCAGTGATCTCAAAGAGGCCTCAAGAGCCCAATTTGTACAGGCAAGGGTTGGAGCAAAAAAAACCCTAGAAACTATCACTAAGGGAATATTTACAAAGTAATCTAGGTCAATCTTCCTAATTGCAGGTGAAGGAGAGGAGGAAAGTGAAGGATGGGAGTTGGGTTTCATCATACCTGAAGAAGAATGTCGATTCTCGGCTTGAATCACAGCTCCGTGATTCCCTGTAGCTACCCTGTTCTTCCCCAATTTTCCCCACTCACCGGAGCTTCTCTCTCCATTCTCTCTCTCCATTATTATTATTATTATTATTATTATTATTATTATTATTATTATTATTATTATTATTATTATTATTATTATTATTATTTATTTTATTTATTTTTATCAAACGAAGAATTTTATTAGATAGGAAAAACCGATTACACATTAGTGGTAGGAAGCCTCGCCACAAGCTGTGCTCCTACACCTTTCTGAATGGAAATGCCTAATCTAAAGAAAAGGGAATCCCCAACTTTGTAGTTATAGTCGTGGCTAGCCATGCAATTCTGTAATATCGTCATGAAGCCAATCGTGTCATCTCCCAACTCCCCCAGAGTCGTAAAGGTGAGAACTCCCAAGCCGTATCCATGCTCGTTACATTTTTCCAAATATTTATTGCGTTTACGCGTAACAACATTGGAAATGGCAATCCCAGGCGTATACGCAACCCTCTTGCCTCCTTCAAACGGGGACACCCCTGTGACGTCGAAGCAAACGTCTCGACCCTCCTCCCAGTTGTATACAAGTATGTCCGCGGTCCTAAGGGCGCTT
The DNA here is from genome assembly GCA_023531435.1 of Papaver californicum. NCBI lineage: Eukaryota > Viridiplantae > Streptophyta > Magnoliopsida > Ranunculales > Papaveraceae > Papaver > Papaver californicum. Next base: position 1,990,569 of record JAJJMC010025027.1, on the reverse strand, counting down.
GCATTGTCAGCTAAGAATCCCAGCTTGACTTCCTTATGGGCTGAGACACCAGCTTTGAAACACATATCCGCAACCACGTCTCTAACAAGGTCGTGCCTAAATTTGAGACCCACTTCACTGACACAGTGTAGGGCGTGATCCCCAAAGGAATCCATATCTATGCCGCAGAAAGAACATGAGCTACCCTCAGCAAACATAGCAATACCCAACCTATAACAAAGTATGGCCCTAAATTGGCGAGGCCCAATAGATTGGTGAAGCCCAGTGATTGAGGTAGCTTTGAGGTAGTCTTGAGCATGGCTCAGCCTATTACATTGCCACAGAATGCAATAGCGTTCATACTGGTTGAAACTGCTAGGGATAATCTTCTTCACCATATCAAAGTACAACACTTCCAGAGAATGCATGGGTCATGGGGAAGTTGCTTTGATACTGAGAGAAGAAGGGGGAGTCCACATACCTGACTGAAGCTAAGCAAGGCTTGCTGGAAGCTGAGATGGCGCGCGGTGTCGCTGTCCTCCCGGAGAATGGTATTCTGCACATGGGGTTTTCTGAAGACAAGAGGCCAAATAGCAGTAGTGGCCAAAATCCTTCATAGTGTAAACCCCCAAACCCCCGTCCTTCATGGGTAACGACGATATGCGCATCTGGTAATGACCGAAGCCAGCTCCATCACTAGTGACCAAGTGTCTTAGGAACTGACATAAATGATGGTCATACAACTCAGAGGACTGGTGCAAGACGGAGGGGATGGTGGTCCTCATAGTGAAGTATAGGCGCGACACCCCGGCACAATTTCTGAGGAGAAGCAATTCACTCTGTGGATCCTGCAGAAGCTTCAGGGACTCCATTAACTGAAGAGTTTTCTCCACTCTTCGCTGGACCAACTCATTACAAAAGATAGCATACATACTAACAAGACACCCTAGAAGCTTCACACCTCTTACCGGTCTACTAATGTTGACCGGAAACACCCCCTTATCCAAGCTTCTGGGTCTGTGTTGGGCCAGAATAGCTCAGTCTTGCTAATATTGATGGATAAGCCTCTGCTACTTCCCTCAGATTGGATAATGTGTAGAGCTTGAGCCACCTCCAGAGTGTCCCCAACAATAGTCTCATCATCTAAATACCATGCATGCATATCCAAGGTACACTTAGAAGCAATTCTTGAAATAAGGGGGTGTAATGTAAGAGCAAACAGAAGAGGGCCAAGAGGGTCTCCCTGTTGGACGCCCTGAGCTGACAGAAGAACTTTGTCATTGTAGTAGAGCATAGCCGGTTTTGCCTAACAGAATTCAACCCATCTAGAGATACCAGGGCACCTAGACTTGACTTCATTGATGATTGCAGTTCTGTCTACCAAATTAAAAGCATTGTTGAAGTCTATTAAAAGCATGCACTTGGTGGAGGAGTTACCTTGAATCTCCAAAATTTTGTTTGCTGAATGCAAAATGCCTTCCCCACCATATTGGACTCCCACGCCAAATTGGTGATCTCCTAGATAAGTAGCCATTTCCTTGCTAACCCCTGACGCTGCCAATTTAGAGCATAGTCTCCGCCAAATAGTTCCCACTGCACTGGGCCTTATGCCCCCTCCAGGCTTGATTAAGGGGGTAAGAGGGGCACTCGCAATGTACGCGCCAAACACTATTGTACATTCACCTGCAAGCCACAGGTTAACTACTCCTGTCATAGAACACAAGAGGTCATCAGCTACCGTAGCAGCAGGCCCACTAAGGGAATCCAGAAGATGTTGAGATCTGATGCCATCTCTCCCGCATGAGGTACCTTTAGGAAACCCCTTGATGACGCTTAGAACTGCTGATTTGTCTACGCAAAGAGGCTCAACTATAATTGGGTCAACAGGGATGTAAGGAAGCGCCGCTGCAGGGTGTTTATGGCTGAACTCGACAAAAGTATCTTGAGTACACGGGGCTATACCACTGGAGGCTAACACTTTGATAACAGTTGTGTACTGGCCTAGGCTCAATTTCGTCCTGCATGCTACAAGATTGGAACTACTCTGCTTCTGCGTGAAGTTCGTCCCACTTCGTTGCACTCTGGATTGCTCCAAAATGGATACCAAGCCATAAGTCTCACTGCCATCACTCCATTGAAGTAACGCCTGGTTGGTACCAGCCATATGCAGTTTCTTCCTGGTCCCTGACCTCTCTTCTGCGGACCCTTTGGGTGTGTACGTACCTAAAGTGCATACTGTCATGAGAAACAATTGTAACCAAACAGATAAGTCTGAAGGGGTGGCAATAACTCTGTCCAATGAAGCTTTCAGTACCCTAGAGAACTGAAGCCTTCACTGGACCGGAAGGAATCCAAGCCACAAGGTGAGCTCTCACTCCTTTTTGGATAGCTAACCCTAGTCTGAATAAAAGAGAGTTCCCAATTTTGTGGTTGTAATCAAAGCTCGATATACAGTTTTGCAACCTCTTTACAAAAATTATCGTATCCTCTCCTAGTTCGCCTAGGGTCGTGAAGGCCAGCACACCAATTTCGTAACCGTGTGCCTCGCACTTGTCAATGTATTTGGTGCGTTTCCTGGTAATGGAATTCGAAATGGCCAGACCGGGTGAAAAGGCGATTCTCCCTCCTCCTGTGAAAGGGGACACCCCGGTGACGTCAAAGCATACATCCCGTCCGGAAAGAGTTTATTATTTTAAATATAAGACTTTATTGGATGGAAATAACAGTTTTACAAGAAACTGGTGGGTAGCCTAGCAACAAGATGAGCTCCAACACCTTTTTGAATAGCGAGTCTTAATCTATGGAAAAGAAAAGTACTTATTCGAACATTAGCATCTTGACGTGCAATGCAGTTCTTCAATCTCTTGAAAAAACAATTATGTGTTCCCCAAGTTCCCCTAAAATGGAGAAGGATAAGACACCAAATATGTACCCATGAGATGTGCATTTATCGCGACATTTGTTGCGTTTACGAGTCACAACGTTAGAAATGGCTTGGACTGGTGTAAAGGTATGAAGTCCGCCTCTTGTGAAAGGTGAAATTCTAGTGACGTCAAAACAAATATCTTAACCATTTTCCTATTTGTAGATAAGGATGTTTACAGGTCTCAAAGTACTATCTCTGTCGGAGAGAAAGCCCATTACAACTTTTTTCCTAGCCGCTACACCTGCTTGGAAACATATGTATGTTATAACATATCTGACCAGGTCAGGGAAAAATTTAAGCCCAACATCGCTCGCGCAATGTAATGCATGGTCCCCGAAAACATCCATTTCCCTGTTACAACTTTGGCAATAACTTCCTACATCAAAGAGAGGGATACCCAGGCGGTAATATATAATCTAACTAAACTGCCTAGGCCCAATACATTGTTTGATCCCACTAATTGGTATATCCATGAGGTAATCTTGTGCATGCTTCACTTTGTTATATTGTCATAAGTGAACTGAGAGATTGAACTTAGATGGTGTCTCTTTCGTCACTGCATCGAAGTATTGGACTGCCAGGGAAAGCATATGATGTGGGGCAGTATCATCGATGCTGAGAGTTGAAGGAGGTAGACCACAAACTTGTGTGTAGACTTGAAGAGCATGTTGGAAAGTGATGTAATTTTGAAAGTGGTAAATAAGGTGATCGTTTCTCGAACTTGTAAAGGTAATGATCTTAGAAAATAATGATTTAAATTAACTCTAGAAAATTCCAGGAGTGTGAAAAAGACTAAATAACCTAAAGATGATTTTCGAATAATTTTAAAAGGACCAGGAATCAGGAATTAGGTAATTCTAATAACCTATGTGGTTAGTCAGATAATTCTTTTTAAATTAATTGAAGCGCAAGTAATTGCCAAAATTGGTTTCATTATGCTAACAAACAGAGGTAAATCACAAGCATGGACTATCAAAATTAATTAACCAAGCATAATCCATCAAGCAAAAGCACAACTGTTGAAAGAAAACCGTTTTCACTATTTAAAACTATGCAATTCTAATAACAAAAGAATTATAAATAATTATTAGAAAATAATTAAATCACATAAAATTGAGAAAAGTACCTTATCCCTCATCCCAGTAAATAGACTTAGCTCATGGTGGAGAAAACTTGCTCAAAAGACCTTTTCATTGCTCAAAAAGTTGATTACAAGGTTAAAGAATAGTACAACAGCTGAACAGATTCGTTTATAAGTGTTGAAGAACAGGGTTCAGCCGTTACAGAAGTGTTTCTAAGCAATAAATGGTTGAAAGAATAGGCAACAGGAGCAGTTTGAATCAGCAACAGATATAAATGTTGCTGAGTCGCCTTCTCCGATGGTGGCTGATGAAGAACACGCCGGCCGGACCAGCAGCAGGTGACCGGCGGCGACCGGAAGTGGCCGGAATTGCTATGATTTCTTCTCTAGGTTTTCGTCCTCCTTTTTCTTGGCTTCTCTTGGTTTATATAGGTAGTAGAAACCCTAGAGAGAGTTCTAAACCTAATAGAACTCTCTAAAACAACCCACAAATCTCAATCTTAATCGAATCATGATTCCGGCCAAATACATGATTTCCGAGCTGATTTTCACGGGATCTTTTGATGTTTATGACTTGCGTGAGATAACTATTAACATTTGGAACAATCTAGAAGCAAAAGAAACTTGTTTCTCAAGTGAATTCAAAGTGTACAGTTGATTCAGTTGAATCCCGATGAGTTGGATCGGCCGATCCTGGGTTGACTCGCCTGGTTCGCTGGGTTGACTCGCCTGGTTGACCCGCTGGGTTGACCCGATCCAGCTCAGCCCGATCCAAGGGTGCCCCAATCCAAAGTGTGGGTGCCTTGATCCATTTTCCCGGGTGCCTTTAACACTTTTTGAGCCAATTTTTCCACAAATCTTTATTCTTCTAATGTACCTACAAAAGCATAAAAACACGTAATAGACACAAAATCGAATACTAACTCACTAGAAATTAAGGTGCAATTTAGACACTAAAATGTGTCTATCAGAAAGTATGGATAGTATCCAAGGGAAAAGACGAGTTCAGAATGGTAGTTTGAAGTGTGTGGGTCTGATTATTGGAAGCTAAGAAACAATAATTGATTGTGTCTAACATTGAATATACACCAAGGCCACCATCTTTGATTAGCAAAGATGCAAGACGCTGCTGTGTGGGACCGAAGCCAACACCATCACCTGTAATAAGCTTCCTCAAATATTATAAAAGATGTTGATCGAAGTAAGTCTTGGCATGTTGGAGAAACAAAGGGTTCGTAGTCCTCATGGTGAAATATATGAGAGACACGCCTTTGTAACTTTGAAGTAGCAACAACTTGGTTTTTGGGTCATTGAGTTTCTGAATAGCATTCATCAGATGTATGGTCTTATTCACCCTGTGCATTACTAATTCACTGTAGAAAGTAGCATTGAGACTTACAAGTCCACCCAATAGTTTCACACCAGTTGAAGGTCTCCCAATAGTGGTTGGGAACATATCATTTGCATTGCACCTAGGATCAATAGTTGGCCAGAAAAACTCAATTTTGTTGATGTTGAGATTCACACCATACTGACCACCTTCAAATTGAATAATGGAGAGAGCTTTAGAAACCTGCAGTGTATCTCCAATGATGGTGCTATCATCCAAATACCAAGCGGGTAGGCTCAGTGTACACTGAGTAGCAATCTTCGGAACTAGGGGATAAAGAGTAAGTGCAAGAAGTAAAGGACATAGGGGATCCCCTTGCTGCACTCCTTGAGAAGATGAAAAAATGTGTTCATTATAATATAGCCTAGTTGGGTTGGCATAACAAAATTCCACCCATCTGGATATGGCTTGACATTGATTTCTTACTTCTCTAATCATAATAGTTTTGTCAATTAGGTTGAAATAATTGGAGAATTCTATGAGTAACATAGACAGGTTAGTGTCAGTACCTTGGGTCTCCAAGAACATATTAGCTGAATGTAAGATTCCTTCAGCACCACATGGGATACCAACACCAAACTGATGGCCACAAAGATAGTTGATCATTTCTTTACATACTGAGGTAGCAGCCAGCTTGGAGACAAGCCTTCTCCAGATTGTTCTAACTGCTATAAGCCTGAGCCCCCACCTGGTTTTAGAAGAGGGGTTAGGGGAGAACTGGATATAAACTCACCCAGGACATTAGTACAATTGTGTGCCAGTAAAAGGTTAACCACCCCAATGATAGATGTCAAAAGCTCCTCGACCACAGCTGCAGCAGGGCCACTCATTGCATCAAGTAAATGTTGGGCTCGCAACCCATCTCTCCCACAAGAAGTACAATTTGGGAAACTCTTTAGGGAACTCAATAGAGCATTGTTGGTGACTGTAGTTGCTGATATATTAATGATATCATCTGGAATATTTGGTGACATTGCTTGTGGGTGTTTTTTTTCTAGGTCTAAAAGGGTGAAAACATTACTAGGGGAAATTCCATTTCAAGACAAAATTCTGATACCTGCAGTATAATGCCCATAGATCAATTTCTTTCGACAAGCATCTAGGTTGGTGGATTCTTGCTTCTTCTTTCTAGACTGAGTGCTTGAATGTCTGCGATTAGATAATTCAACCAACTTATGAATTAAGGCATGACGGCCTGATGGTTCTTTCCATTTAAGCAAGGCTTGATTGATAGAGGCCATTTGTAGTTTCTTCCTAGTACTAGACCTTTCTTCTATTGAACATTTGGGGATGTATAGGTTAAGGGTATAGATAGGTACCAATAAAAGCTGGATCCATGCAGATAGGTCCATAGGATTAAGAATCACCTTGTCAAGAGAAGCTTTAAGATTCCTAGAGAAATTCAATCTGCAAGGTAGAGGGATGCTGGCAGTGGTGGTGATTCGTTTCTGGAATATTTAGTTAAGCAGGTCTAGGGAGAGGCACAAGGGGCTATATTCTTCCTTTGCAATGACAGTTTCAATAGTGCTATATGTGGGTTTATCAACTCCATGGATTAAAAAGTCTGCATCCATGCTATAAACAGTCCAACAGTAATGTCACATGAATGTAGTCTGCAGGGTCTCTTCCATGCATATAGATGCATGCATTTTATGCACAACCATATTTTCAGTTGATTAAGAACATTCTCCCAAGCAGTGTAAACATTATACCATTACTAACCCTATCTCTGCAAATGGATTTAGACTCATCTGAAAATAAGTGCCTATCATTCATGTGCCTAAAGAAGGAACTTCTAACTGACCCCCTACCACCAACACCATTACGGCATCCATCAAAGTTCTGAAATGGACATTAAAAGATTAAATTACTTTGTGACTCAGAAATGGTTTGTAAATCTGTTATAGAGAAAGGGGAGGGATCCAAGGAAGTTGCAGAAGATTTTGTTCTCGGCATATTGGGCTAAACTCCAAAAAAATAAATGCCTAACTGATATTGCAGGTGTGTGGGTAAGATGAAGTTAAGGTGGGAAATGGGGTAAAAATAGGTTCGGGAGAAAGGGTTTGGTGCGGGGAAATCAATGGGTAAAGGTTCTAAAGGATTGAATATTGGTTAAAAAGAGAAGAGGAAGAGAATTGGTTTCCGGCTTTCAATCGCATGTAAACCGTCGGAAAGTCTCTCTCATTTTTTATTATTATTATTATTATCAATATTATTATTTTGTATTGAATGTATGGACAACATGATTGAATCATTTGAATCCAAGCACATGCTCCTTTTCAACAACTTACATGATAGTTCCCATGGATCCTGCGTTCCATACTTGCTTAGGTGACGGAGACAGGGAGAACACATACGTATTGTTATCCAAGTGTCAATTCTTTTTTCATTGGTCAAATTCAATTAAAATAATGGGGCCTGTTCTCAATCAATCTACTTCATCCTATCGGTGACAACAATGCGATACTAGTGCCCCACCAAACCACTAGGAGAAATATAAAAAGTTACAAAAATAAAAACAGAACGTGATATGGTGACGACTCTGAGAAATAGTGATGACTATCATGTTATCTCTAAGGACTGAGCTTTGTCCTTTTATGAATATACCATTTAACTGGACACACCAACTCCCATAGACAAGAATTTTGTTTTCATCTACCTAGAATGGTTAGTGTCATCCGAATTGTTTACAAGTCTCTAAACTTTGGAGTTTTTGGTACAACTAAATTTTTAAAAAATTTCTCACTTACCCCTAAACTTAAATTGAACATAGTCTTCGATGTTCTTAAATAAGTGAATGAAAGCATGAACAAAGAGAAACGAACAAAGTAAAAGAGATATGTAAAGATATTGCCAGCACCGTGTACCAGAAGCACATGGGTTGCCTCTCATAAAGCGCTAAGTTTAAAGTCTTCAGCCATACCAAGAAAGGATTAGTCACAATTTACGAATCATATGACAATAATGAAAATAATTACGGATCCTTAAAGTCAATGTGATTTGACTCACAAAGTTGACCACAATGGAATATATTAAAATGGTGGTCATTCTTAAGACAATGTGTCGATTCAAATTTTCTAAAGTAATCAGATTTAGTTTCAAAATTTAAAAATTGACACATTTGAAATTGAAACATTCCCACATTTGGTAAATACAATTTTGGTGGGGCAACAAAGTCAATCATGGTATCATGGATCGGGTAAACCTCATCAACAGGATGATGGGTTTCTAACAACTGAATTTATTTCTGGAAAAAATCATCCATCTCTGGAAATAGTTCTTGAAGATAATCTCTTATATATGGTAGATACACATATGTCAAGTCCAAAGAGAGGGACCTTTATAAGAGTCAAAGGATTACCACAGAGAGAATGATATTCACCCCTAAACCTAGGATAGTATGTGTCCTTAGATGAGCTAGTCACAATTTCATTAATTTCTAAATTATCAGATTTAGGAAAATGGTCAATTGATTCTTCTAGGTTGTAGTCAGGTGGGGTACCTTTACTAACATTCAAATTCTCATCAAAGACTATTCTTTCTGAATCATTAGATTCTAAAAATGAAATCTCATGATAAACTCGCTCCTCTAAACCATCATCGTCTTCATAATAACAGGAAATATCTCACCTTCTATAACAATGGTATCTCTAGTTAAATCCTTTTCCTCTTGAATAGGTAAATAATCATTAACATTATTAGGATTTGAACTGGAAACATCATCATTATCATGAATCTCAATTGGTGTAAAAATTTCCTCGTCATTATGACTACGAATTTCAAATTCTTCACCAATACTATCCTCATCATCATAATAATATGAAGATGGTTGACCTTATCTAAACTAATAGTGCTTTTAATTCTAACCTCTCACTCTAAATTAGGTAAATATTCAACATTATTATCAAGGGTAAAATTGAAAACACTATTTTGTCAATTAAGTTCATTTTGAGCAATATTAGCAGTTGACCGTTCTTCTTCTTCAATTTCATCTAAACGTGTATTAAATTCACTGAGAGCGGTACTTAAAGTTGCAAGTCTTTCATTCTGATCTAATTCACACCTAAGTGACTCTTCATAAAATTCCTTCATTAATATGTCACTCCTACATGAATTTTCAGTCAACTTCTTGAGTGAATCTTCTAAAGAAAGACACTGATCATAAGAAGTATTATGTTGCAACTGCTTCATTAAATCCTCGAAAGACGGAGAACTCACATTTTGATTATAGTATATATCATTTCCGGTTGGTATGGCTAGTGCATATGTGAATAGTAATTGGGATCACCATGGTCTGAACCATAACCTCCATAGGGTTGGTAGTGATCCCAAGTACTATCCATACTATGGTCATAGTAAGGATATTGTCCATTTTGAAATTCAGGTCTATATGCATTGTATTGGTCCTCATAATACCAGTTCGATATTTTTTTTATTTTTTTTGAAGTGCACGTGCAAATGCTGGTTCAACTAAAATAGATAAGCTCAATTCACCATAGCAAAATATACCTATAGTCAAAGACTGGTCAAAGGTGTAAGGCTAAGGCTTGTGGAATTTCGACTGATAACGCCCAGAGGGTTCAGTGTACTATTCCACGTGTTTTCCTAAAATTTGGTAGCGGGCGATGCAAATGATATGTGTGCACGTGTTTATATATATATATACAAAATAAAATACAATCTAAAAGAAATACAAATTGTTTCTAACAATAAATAATTAAAAATCTAAGAAATAATGAATTTTTTGGGGGGGGATTTATTACTTACCTTTTTTTTTGGTAGGAGGTTTCCACAATTAATGTAAAAGATCACCTGCACATCAAAGATTAGAAATATACCCAAGTAAAATCTAAAAGAGGAAATAAGAATAAAAATAAAGATTCTAAACTAATTAGCACAAAACTAAAGAAAAATTAAAAATCACAATTTCTCAATCCTCGGCAGCAGCGCCAAAAACTTGATGGAACATGATCACGGCTGTCAATGACACAGTATGCAAGCACGGTTCATTCCACGAGGATTTTAGAATTACAATTTCTAACTTTTAATTAATCAAAGTGCTAATGACAAAATTGATTTTTAATTATATTCTAAAATTCTAAAAAGCTTAAAATACTGAAAATGTTTAAAACCTAGGACTCAAGATTTCATCACTACTATGCTTACTAGATGTTTATAACCATTCTCTATAATTTTCTCAAAACATTACACAAAACGATTTCGGACAAAATGTTTACATTTAGAAAAATATGGAATTTTAATCTAATTACTTTTCTAAAAAGATTAACAATTTACTTCACTATAAAATGCTATTCTCTAACACGAATAAATAAAACGGTTAATTTAAGCATCATAAGATACATGAAGAAATTATTATCATTATTAATCAAGAAATATGACCAAGAATAAAATTATAGAAAATAATTATGACATCCTAGCAAACACAATATGACTTCCTATCAAATCTTAGGTGGGTACTCATCACAAAAAGAATAGAAGAAAATATAGAAAAAGTTTTTTTATTCATGGTTTTATAAAGAATTATAATAAAGCACTGACCATTTTCGTGTCCGAAAGATTAGAAATCTTTAATGAATAAACGTCTCCTTTCTACATCAGTTAAAGAAGCACAGACCCTTGGTATCTTAATACTCAAAAACTGTCACTGCTACTGTTAACTAAACCGTTGCCAAAGCTGTTGAATATAAGAGTTTATATCATGGTTTTTAACGACATACAACAACTATGGCAACGATTTATTCATATTCTTCCTTCTTCTTAGCGAAATGATTTTTGGAGAATTTCTCTATCTCTGATTCTGGCCAAGCCAGCCCCCCAAATCTCTTCCTCGATCACCTCTATTTATACTACAACATTAACAACACCCTAAATCTCATGAAAATTTTCTCGTTGATGAGAATCCAATCTCGGCAATAAGAGAATAATTTTTATTTTCTCTCGGAAGTTTATTCTCGATCAAACTGATTTATATTGTTTCCTTATCCAAAATTGTTGTTTCCTTATCCAAACTCGAGAGAATAAGTTCTCAATAAAGCCAATCTGAAGGAGATAATATCTTTTTTATTTCAAACAATCCTTGCCTGAGAATGTAAACAACCTTCCTGATTTTGAGAATCAAATATTTCCGGGAGATTTTGATTGATTTCGAGTTTCCTTAATTCGTAAAACTCTTACATATATACGGCAAGCATATTTTCTTGTCTTGAATACTTGAAATATGTCCAAATTCACGTGAACAGTTCACGCAGATGAGAACTTTGAGTTTCCGCTAAAAATTTCTTTTCAAAAAGAGGAGGTACCCTTAGCCAAATCTCGGGGTTCCTTTATCAATTTTGGGTGCCTTTATCACTTTTAAGCTGATTTTCTACAAACATTTATTCTTCTAAAATACCTACAAACACAATAAATACACAATAAAAATATAAAAACTAACAACAAAGAAAATTGAGACAAATCAGACATAAAAAAGTGTCTATCAGTTTGCATTGTTGCAATGGTTGTATCTAGAATTATGTGATCTTCCAAATGTTGTTGTTATAGTTTCATTTCATTAATTGTAAGCACATGATCCTTGAATTATCAAAACACCAATGTTATATCCGTTTTATTTTGTTATTTGCATGTGCAGGACAATCTCATGTTTTGGTAGAAACTTCCTTCCCACATTTGAATATCGTACAAGTGGCTTTGTGGAAAAAATTTAGAGAATAACCGTTCATCGCGATACAAGTTTAAGGTTGCCTATATTTCAAGACGTTGTTTTCCAGTGCTGCTGCATGAAATATTTTAAATAAAGAACCTAGAGATTAAGATTTCGATTTCCATTTTGAACGTTTTAAACACACGCATAGAAAGTCAACATAAATATAAGTAACTAAGGATTTATTTGGATACGAGGGTGGACGAGTTGGACATGATTACCGATTTAATAATTTGTGAGAATTGACGAACACTTTTCTGCACTGCTAGCGAACCCGGATCAACTATCGTTTACTGGATTTATGTAGGGGTTTAATATTTATATAAAAATTTGTTAAGATCCTCCTAATATGAAAAAACAAACACATACATGTGGTTTTCTATATCTATTGTTTCGAATTCATAATTCACGCTACAATATCCTTGCTTATTTGGTGATCTTACGTGTCTTTCTTGCCACCCTTTCTACATAAACACGACCGATAAGACAGATTTTTCAATTTAGAGAAGAGAAAGTGCGGAGTTCATAGCATGTATGATATCGTCGTTCATAAGTTGATACGTCATTATATTTCCTTAAATATGGTGTCTGATAAGAATCTTAGATAAATTAACAAGTAGAGGAAGTTAGGAACTAAGAAGATTATGCCTTTATACATAGAATAAAATGCTTTACCAAAAGAGTGTCTTTACATTTGGAAATTTTAAACGACACATATACCGACCACTAATTTAATACAGTTTTTTTATCTGAAAATTTTGAGACATGCAATTATTTTCCAATAAACGCGTGTTTTAGGACATCTATGTTAAACAATTACATGGAAGAGAAAGATAATAACGTGTAAAAAGATATCTGGGTATAGGGTAGCATAAAAAACATTGTCATTTCTTGAATAACATATTATTCAAAAGGTGCAATTCGTTATTTCCTTTTCAAGTCTTCATATGATTTTACTTGGATGTGTTATTATTTTAATTTTTGGCATAGTTGTTCAATTACGTATTCAACATTTAAGAAAAATATACTTTTCATCTATGTCCGTGGTTTATACGAATATGAGTGTTAAGAAGACATAATATTTTGTGGTGTGTTTGATTGACACGGTTCGTGGGGGCATTTGTAACAAGACGTGTCAGGAAATCGATACTGATACCAAGTCCAATTCTTCGGTGTAGATCTTTTCCTCTTGGATATTGAGAATCACTTAAACCATGTGGATTCAGATGAAGATCCAACAAATTACGATGAAGATGGAAACTATTATCACAATGAGTGATGTAGGAGGTTGGGATCCAGATAAGGTACTGTTGATGGTGGATTTTTGACAAAGGAGAAAATTATAATATTGCTTTTCGCCTAGCTGCAGAAGCATGAAATAAATATGTATAAATTCCTGAACCGGTATCAGAATTATGAATACATATTGCTATCTTACATTCCGCAAGAGAATTGAGAATGCGTATTCTGCTCATGGATAAATTAGCTTTGTAGCTCTTTATATATTTATATACTTCCAGAATTTCAGGGCTTTACCTAGATAAACCCTCGCTATTTCATGTGCATTCATATAAACCATTTGTGTTAATCAAACACTGATTATACAAAATTACGGACATTCATAACATAGGCTACCCTACATCTGGATAAAAATGCTAATTTAGATGCCTACCATCTAATTGCAGAGTCGCATCACGCATAATATCAAGATTACGGCTGAATCTCTTGAATATGTTCTGTATGCACTCCATAAAATTTAAACACAATGCTAACATTAAAATCTCATGCGACTGAGATACTCTAAAACAAGCTATAAATATGGCCACGACATTAAAAAGTGCCAAAGCTAGTGGTGCATAAACAATAACCATAGCACCAGGAAGTGCTAGCCTTGGAAAAAACCAAGTCATGCTCCTAACAGAAACAAGTAGAACATACATGTGCCAAAAGGCCAGAAAAGCCAACAAAGACAAGATGCCAAAGGAGAAAAATTGGGCTAACTAGTTAGCGCTGCTGGCATCGCTGTAGCCTGGCCAGCACCAGGCGCTAACTAGTTAGCGCTGCTGCTAGTGCTCCATCCCGGCTAGCACAGGCGCTAACTAGTTACCGCTGCTGGTAGCGGTTTAGCCTGTCCAGCACAGGCGCTAACTAGTTAGCGCTTCTGGTAGCGCTCCAACTTTACTAGCACAGGCGCTAACTAGTTAGCGCTTCTGGTAGCGCTCCAACTTTACTAGCACAGACGCTAACTAGTTAGCGCTATTAGCATCCCGACATTAGCGCAAATACTAGCCTTCTTCCTATTGACTCTTCGCACATCTTTTTGCTCTCCACTTTTGCACCTATGAAATTATTGCTTATTTGAGTCAAATTATTCACGTTTCTTGAGTCTTTGACTCCACTAACTTTACAAGAAATCAAGTCATAACAAATGGGAGATAAAAAATAGGGTTTTGGTCTGGCGGTTATGGCAACATGGGTGTAACGACATCCCATGATATGTAAGTTAGAAATTCGTGGAAAGTGTGAAACAGTTAATAGATAGTGGAATAATGGTTTCTCGAAGATTCCAAGGAGGTTAAGCCATTAACCCCACAACTTTCACTTTTCCACCTCTTCACTATCTCCACAACTTTACAAGAAAACGTGTGAGCTCTTTACTATTACAAATAGGCTACTCAACCCATTTGGAAAAAGGAGAAAAAGCTTATGAATTTCTCAAGCTATGTTACTTTTATCAGTAGTTCTACAACTCTATACACAATAAAATACATTCGTTTCCTTCAACTTTCTTTGCTTCCTTCCCCTAAGATCAACCCATTTTCTCTCATTGTGACCGAAGCAGAGCGGAACGGCTACTATTGTGGTTTATACTTGCTATGTACGATTTTGATTTCTAAAACTAAACAAAGTACTTCTACAGTACATTGTTTTTCCTAGAATCAATTTTTAGGTACTAACAATTGGCGACCACAGTAAGAGATCAATCTCTCGGTCACAAATCTAATATTTCAATTATTTGGAATTTCAATTCTTCAATTTTCTGAAAATGGTGGAGCTTAGGTCAGGTTGAGCAACCAACCCCAATTCAAGTTTAACAACCGCTACTGATACTGGTAATGTCAGTGGTGGGACTCCAGAGATCATTCCTCGAAACACCACCACTAAAAGTACCAAAAATCCTCTCTGTAATATAAAAGTGTCAAAGGCAAAGAACAGGTGTCACCAACTATACCTGATTTGATGAAGTGACAAGAGACCCTGACAGAAGATTAAGTAGACATGGCTTCCACTCAGCAAGAAGTTCTTACTTTCTTTAAGACTTTAACGCAGAAGTTAACACCAGAGCAGCGTCATCATCAAATGAAGCAAGTTAGGAACTCAACTGTTGGCGGCTTCAATGAATCGAAAGCTAATACTCGGGATGACGATGAAGTGCAGGTTATCAACGAACATGTACTAGGGAAGAGTCAGCCACAAAAAAAACTTCGTGACTTGTGAAGATTTGGAAAGGCTCTTGCAAAATCATGGAAAGGAAAATTCATCCACATTCCATCAACACCAACCCCCTTACCCAACAGAACATCAAAGGATCACACTTCCAAGCGGATATTCGTCTCCTCCATTCTCATTATGTGATAGGAATGGGAATGCTCGAGAATATATTTCTCGATTCCTGGAATCATTAGGAGCACATGAATATAATCAAGTATTGCGAGTCAAGGATTTCTCCAAATCTCTTACATGGAGAGCTTATACTTGGTACAACAACCTCGCTCCTAACAACATCTCTGGTTGGTCTAAGATGGTCAATATTTTTTACAAGAAGTGATTCTTTGTCTCTGAAGAAATCACTATTCGGATCTGGGAAGAATGTTACAGAGAAACAACGAGCATCCCAATGAATACATGAAGAGGTTTAGGACACAAGCGCTCGACTGCCATGACCAAAACGTGACTGAACAACAATTGGTGGAGCTATGCAGCAATGGTATGATTCCTGTTTATCATGCTTTATTAGAAAATGTACGATTAAAAACATTCTCTGAGTTACATGAAGTCGCCAAGAGATCAGCAACAACTGTTTCAGCCTTGTTAGAAAGAACAAGCCCTATCAAAGAAGAAATCCATGGAGACACCCGTGGAAGTAGACGTCTAGTAACAAACCACATTCTACCCAACACTTCATAGGAGTTTTCATTGAAGAACGGGGCAAGAGGAAAGTAGCACCTCAATCGGCATCACAGGCTAAGTGTACTGTGTTAGCCCCGAAAAAAGCGCCAACATCAGTTCAAGGACAAGGCTCAGTCAAGACTCTGCATCAGATACAACAAACCAAGACGGATAAACCAATACCATAATTCCCTTTCCTCATGGAGGAGGTCCTCGAACTGTTGGAATTATGGATGAAAAATTGAGCTATCAAGTTGCCACCTGTACGAAATCCGCCAACTGAGAAAGACATGTCAGATCCAAAATATTGTCACTTCCACAGGTTCGTCAATCATCCCACCAGCAAATGCAATGGTCTACGACGTATCTTCAAAAAAAGAGTCGACTTAGGGGAGCTATGCTTGGGGACTGAAGGTGTGCACAAATACCCTCTCCCGGTTAGGAGCTTCACTCTCGCTGGAGACTCAGTCAATAGGAATGTCCAATCTCTGATGAAGCGCATATGCGAGCATCTATACCTGTCAAAGGCGCAAAAAATAGATATCTTTACCGCCCTTAATCGTGTTGTATCGGGTAAGTGTCTATTGGTCGCTGAGAAAGCTATTATGTATCCCAAGTCCACTCTCGAAGATGTAGTCATCAAACAAAATGAGAAGCCTAGCTGGGGACTTCTCACCAACGATTTCCTCAAATATACCAAGTTCGAGCAAACTCTGATCAACACGGGCACCAACGTCAATATTAGCACTATCAAGACTCTGAGAGCTGCGGGAATTTCTAGGAACGAAGCCAGACGCTCCTCGGCTGTAATCAAAAATTCTAAAGGAAATTCACAGAGTGCTTACGGTTATATCACTCTTGAGGTAAAAATGGGTGACACACAGACAACTACCAAGTTCCACATTGTGAAAGAAGATCCAAGTTATGACATGATTGTAGGACGCCCATGGGTCAGTAGAAACAAGATGAAATCAAGTGTAGCTCTTTCGCTAGCATCAACACCGCCAAGACTCTCAAACAAGCCAGCAAATCCCGAAAATTGCCTATCAGACGAGTTTCTCCGTGCAATGAATCTGGATGTGAAGCAGCTTCCAGGAAAGGACACAACATCATACATCTGAAGGTTTCGCACACAAGTAAGTGATATCCAACCAACTTCTTTGCAACCAGCAATCCCACATCCCATCAAAGCTTGGGGACTTGACCCGGATATCGACCCTACTCTGACTCGGCGATGTGAATGGGAAGACGATCCTTTTTAAAATTTTATCAAATGGGTATGGATTGTCTCTATTGGAGATAAGGAAATTAATGACTCGTCCATTCAGAAGACATGTCATGAAGATAAGGGGCCTGAAGCCATTTCCTTCCATGTCGGAGATACAGTGGAGAAAATTACAGCCTCTCCTGAAGAAGAGCCGTATCTTATCACTGAAGCCTTGACCTGCGGTTACTACAAGCTTGTCAATACTGACAAGCCGGAAGGAGCGGTGATACACTGAAAATAACTTGAAGCTCACAACGCTTAAAGCATTCTACTACCACCCCGCAATATTTCCCTGTTTTATGCAATATTTATAATTCCTCCAAAATGTTTGCAACATCTTGTATTCATACTTAGGATTTCAATTTATTAATCAAGCAAAGTATTACTTCTTTCAAAAAAAATGTATATCCTAACAAATCATCCAAAAATCTCTACCTACTTAAAATCCCAAAAGATAAAACCATAAAAATCCATATATCTCAGAAAACCTATAAAGCTCAAAAAGATCTAGAGAAACTCCTTGAAAACTGGTTCAGCACCTTCGGCATATGTCTTGTCCATCTTCTCAATAGCTTCAGTCGCAAGCTTCAACTCCTGATAAATCCTAACAAATTCATCTTTAGCTTTGGCAACCGTCTTCAAGTTATAATATACGCCTTTTTCTTGCAAATGTTTTTCGATAGCTTCTAAATGACGACGAAGCCATGCTACATTAAGCTCAGCTCTTTCAGCTCCGTCCAAAGCATCCTTCAATTCTTAAAGTACCATCTCAGATATCTCTTTACGAGGGAGATAAATCATCTCATGCACAGTCGGCAGTAACAGAGACACATCATTCTCCAGAATACGGTAGTTCTTAGGATTACCTACAAAGAAATGGCCGAACTTCTTTCATATTTTGACATACACTTCAGCGTAGGCAGACAAGATAGTGAATCCACCAATGCACACGTATCCAAGTCGATTCCTTTCAAACCTGAAGTCAAAGCTAACTCCAGCAATTGGTTACTCGAGCAGAGCAATATCCTCCATATCAACATTCTGTGCAGTAACGCCACCCAGAGTGTTTTCTTCAACAGTCGCATCCAGAAAAACTTGCCCATGATTTCGAAGTGGAAAAGATACATCATCAGCGACAAGACTCATGGTAATCTCTAATTATTCACCTACAAGTTCATCTCTCTGGTCCAGCTCATTCCCCTTAAAAAGTAAAGACATTATAGAAATTATGTCTCAAGCATAAAGAATTGAAGCACAAGTCATGGAAGTCATAAAGTATGTCTATTATAAACCTAAACATTCACTAAAAGTGTTTTGGGTCATGGAATATGGTTTAGAAGAGATACGGGTTGTTTTGCAAAAAACACCGGCAAAAATGTTTTTACTACCCTTCAGAAGAACTGGAACTGGCGCTAATTGGTAAGGAATATTAAGGTGATTTATATACCAAATGACTCATATTGATATCTACTATAACATGCTAAAAGGGAACGATAATTGAAGAAGCGAGCTAATAAGGGCAGACAAAACGGTTGACTACATGATAGTTGAAAACCTACAGAATTCTGCATGGAAAGTTCTGGACGCTCAGTGTCAGGTATTTTTAACCTAGAAAATGGACTCCAAATTCATAAAATCCTTTTGCATAAGTTATCTCTATCTCTTAGATAAATGATTAGAGGTCAAACACCTTATTCCTACATCAGACGAAGATTCTACGGCCGTTACGGCAAGAAAACCTGAATCTGAATTTTTCTGACAGCGAAAATCGCCAAAATTTCACATAAAATCATGGATAGTTCTACACATTTGGTGGTTCAAAAGTTATAATAAGAATATTATGATCCCAAAATGATGAAGTAAACTTACTTGGAGCTGTGACAAGTCATCAGAAGCAAGAGGCATCTCGTAATACGACTCGCCACCAATTTCTTCATCCTCGAATTTGGATTCTTCAATTACTTCAGTATGGGATGATATTTCAGGTCCGTTATCATATTGGTCTTCTTCTTCAGTACTTCCAACCATATTGGTACTTCCCGATACCAGAGTTTCTGTGTTGCTAGTCACCTGAGCATGGTAATTATTTGTAAGAGTCAGATTCCATTAAATTCAGAGCGAGAATTTCTATAATTCAAGAATTTTTAAAAGAAAATTTTACTTACAACATAAGGTGCTCATAAGTAAATCACAGCTGGGACACCAAACTTGAAAGATTGAATATTCAGGTCACCTTGATGAGTTATGCTCCCAAACTATACTAAGGATTTTTTCAAGACAAAACAAGATATACTTCGTACGGAAAAGAAAATAAAAGGAAACACAAAGGGGTTACCTTCTTCAAAGGACGGTCTGCACTTTCAGGCATAATAACCCGCGGTATCTTCTCCCAAGATGAGCAACGATATTCGCTGTAGTATCAGGTGCAAAATTATTATGGGAACCACGACTGCAAGGAACGAATCAACACTTAAGTACTGAGTAAAAAAAATGATGCTCAAATTAGAGGTGAATCGAAATACCTCTGTCAAATTGACAATCAAATCATACTTCACTACATAATTCATACTCAGGTTTGGCCGATCTGCTAACTCTTTTTCATAAGGCTCACCATGCGCACCAGAAGGCTCACTAAAAACGAAGATCTTAAGAAGGGTGAGTTATTCACTCCAAAAATCAACATATTCACCATTTGCACGTCCTTTTCTATCAGCATGCATAAAGGGAATACTTTGACCAAGAATTGTATGGGCACCCTCAGATTGTTGAAGAACGTCTAACGAGGAATACACTGATCAAAGCACATTTGCGGAGCTTCCTTTTCAATATTATAACTCTGCAGGACATAACTGTCGCCACGAACAACAAAGATATATCCTGGAGTACAACTAATCATAAAAGTGGCTTCACCAACTGCAACAATATTATTTTCATCGCTCAGACCAAAATATAGAAGAATATCAGGGCACTCAGCAAAAATTCCCATACAGAATCACATGTGGAAGCTTCGAACCTCAAGGTTTGAAATTCACCTTCTTCTCATTATCCATTAAACTAATAAGACTAACAAAAGAAGGTTTCTTCTTACTCCAACAAAGTGTTCTAGCATACCCCATATCAGTACTCGGATAAGAAGGCTTGGTCTTTGGCGTATATTTTGGAAAATGTTCCCATAGTTAGGCTTGCATAAACATAACAGGGATAAAAGATTCTATCTTGGCATGACTATTAGAAACTCTTATGTCACGTAGGAAACCATCCAAATGCGAGTATATAGAGCCAAGAAACAGATTACTAAGAGAGAGAGTCTTTATACTAGTAATCACAAAAACAAGCGGGACAAGTGAGACTTCACTTGACCACCAGGAGAATCTTCGAAAACATCTCTGGAAAGCCAAAGTAAAAGGAATGCAGCAATGCATAAAGGATCGTCAACAGCAAGACCGTTGACGCTCGTACTTCCGTTCCACTATTAGTCATCCCAAGCTGAATAATTGTTATTGTTACATCGAACGGATTTCCGTAATTCTTTTACTTTATGAACAAGGGTGATACCATTTTTCTTCTCTTCGCCATACCACTCAAGTGGAATGCTACCAATAACAGGCAGTTGCAGCAAGATCCCCACGTCCTTTAAGGTGATTGTTAATTCACCCCAAGCACATACTGCTGAATGGACCGGACCACACCAACGAGAAGCAAATGCAAGAAGAGCTTTCGTATCCTTGACAATGTTCAAAGTCTCAGACACTTGCACGACATGGAATATCTTAGCATTTTCTAAAACCAACTTCACCTGAGGATTCTTTAACATAACTTTAGCCCATCCTTTCCATTAAGACTGGGGAGTTTGGAATGTATTGAAATGATCAAATGAAGGCATGTATTCCCTTCTCTGCAAACAACACCTGACAAGATCCAGTGGATAAATATCCTGACGGAGAGGAGTGTTATTGATATTTGGGACAAAATTTCCAACATAACCAGTGCCAGCAGCCTCTTCAACAACACCATCAAAGATCTTATCATGAATGCTGGGCACATTGTCTAGAAAAATAACATCGTATTTTTCACTTCCATCGTGACTAGAAGCAGTGGTGGCATTATCTTCCTGATTGATAGACATCTACAATTGGTTTGAATAATATTCATGTCAACTACTGGCCACTACAAGAAAAAAGGGCTTAAGCGTCTAAAATCTTAGCAAGAGCTCAAAAATTTAGTCGCTTAAATAGTTTAAGCGTCTAAAATTGCAACTGCCCGAAATTTTGGTGGCAATAAACATGTGTCCACTATTATTTAGCAACGAAAAAATATACTTAATTGCTAGATCCTTTGTTCAAGTAATTTATACAACTAAAATAATGATCATGTAGCTATTTACTTTGAGGCACCGACTCGTAGCAACAACAAAATGAATTGGTTGGTCAAACCTCTCTCAGCAACTAAGTTTGAGCCACAACCAAATATGTTT